>JAQIXO010000041.1:0-59909 GCA_034700305.1 Protaphorura armata
ATCCTGTTACATGTTAATATAAAAATGTTCCAATCCAATTCTGCACGACTTTCTTTTAGTTTTCAACTATTTTATTTATTATATCACCCCATGCGCACGGCAAAATGAGATTTCTCAATTTTTCACAATTTGGAATCAGCGCTAAAATTCAGATTTATATTTCCAAGATAAAGCGGAGAAAGCGACTGGAAAATTGGAAATATTGCTAAGATTGTAATAAAATTTTGAAAATTACAATTGAATCTGTTCTTCTTGAACTGCAACTAAAGATTTTAGTGAATTCAGAGGTCAACTAAAAATTCTGCATTTGTTACAGCACAGCGTAAAATAATTATGGGTATGTAATATATTATTTTTAAAATTTTATATTTATATTAATTAATTAAGCATGTCCGTAGAAAAAATAGTAGTAGTAGTGGCATTTGGCATAGTGCAGGTAAGCAACCCCTTTTAATTTCGTCCAATCTGGATGTGGAAAAATGTGGCAATTTTTTCATATTCATGGCTTGGCTTATGAGTTATGAATGAGCAATATTTATTACATTATGTGTATTTTTTTATTTATTGTTTTTAGCTGGAGAGCACGATCACGGTGGCGTGAAACGAAAAGAACGTGAGAAAGACACATCGCGTGAAAAGGAAAAAGATCATCGACATGGTGTCACAAGGAAATCACGTTCTAAATCCAGATCTCCTAAGAAAGAACGTAGGTCAAGATCTAGGTCACCTACTAGAAGAGAAAGAATTCAGAATAATAATGAACGAGACCGAGACAGAGGAAGACAAGATAGAAAAAGACCACATGGGAATGACAATTTTGATGATAATAGACCCAGCAGAACTAACGGGAATAAGAGTGCTGCTGAGATCAAACAAGAAGAAGAGGAAGAAGATGCAAAGTTTAAAAAACCAGAGCCTAAGGTCAAAAAAGAACCTTTATCTTTGGAGGAACTTTTGGCCAAAAAGAAGGCTGAGGAAGAGGCTCGGAGTAAGGTATGTAGAGCAGACTTTGAAAAATGTTAAGATTCATATTTTCTTACATTAAATTTTGTAATAAGTTTTATTTGTTTGTTGCAATTACAGCCAAAATTTTTGACTAAAGAAGAAAGAGTCGCCGAAGCTCTGAAACGCCGTCAAGAGCAGATTGACGAAGTTCGAAAGCGTCAAGAGGAAGAACGAATGAATCGGATTCACTTTCAGAAGGAAGCTGAAGATTCCAAGAAAACTGAACGAGAGCGTGAACGGGAAACCCGAAGGAAAGAAAGGGAGAAAGAAAGGGAACGAGAACTTCGAGAAAGGCAAAAAGATATGAAGGATAAAGATGGAAACCCAATTGAATTCAAACCAAAAGAGGTAATGTGTCGTTTTTTATATCACATCCGGTAAGTTTTTATTGGCGAACCTAAACGTATACTTTTTATTTGTCATATTGCAGGAAATTTTAACACCTCTGGAAGTTACGGAAAAGGATAAGGAGAAAGAATTAGACGCTATCAAGGACAGATATTTGGGAGTTGCTAAACGTAAAAGACGTATGCGAAGACTAAATGAGAGAAAATTTGTGTTTGACTGGGATGCTGGAGAGGACACGTCCGTGGACTATAATCCTTTGTACAAGGAAAAACATCAAGTTCAATTCTTTGGACGTGGTCACGTTGCTGGAATTGACATCAAAGCACAAAAGAAGGACCAGTCCAAGTTCTATGGAGATTTACTAGAGAAAAGACGAACAGAGACAGAGAAGGAACAAGAAAAGTATGTTACACCAAAATTAGCATTATTTGTTTATTATGAGTTTTTCTAAAATAGTTTTTGGATAGAAAAATTTACAACTGGTTTGATAAATTACGATTATTTTTTGATTAATCTAGGGTTCGATTGAAGAAAGAAAAACGTCGAGAAGAGAAACAAAAATGGGATGATCGTCATTGGAGTGAGAAGAGGATGGATGAGATGAACGAGAGAGATTGGCGTATCTTTAGGGAAGATTATAACATTTCCATTAAAGGTGGAAGAATTCCTAATCCACTTAGGAGTTGGAAAGAATCTAGTATTCCACAAAATATATTTGATGTCATCGAGAAAGTTGGTTACAAGGACCCCACTCCAATTCAGCGACAGGCTATTCCAATCGGTTTACTTGTGAGTATCGTTCTCTATTTATCACTATTTTTATAACCATTGAATATTAAAATTATTTTTCTTTTCTTTTCAGAATCGGGACATTATTGGAGGTACGAACGCTTATAAATCTTCTATTAATATATTTGAGAGATTAATTCTAACATGTCACTTTTTTTTTATTTTTAGTTGCTGAGACAGGATCCGGTAAAACGGCTGCTTTCTTAATTCCACTTCTTGTTTGGATTGGATCTCTTCCTAAAGTAGAAGTCATGGCGGCTCCAGACCAAGACCAAGGTCCTTATGCCATCATTCTTGCCCCGACTCGTGAATTAGCACAACAAATTCAAGAAGAAACAGAAAATTTTGCCAAACCCTTGGGCATTCGAACTGTTGCTGTTATCGGAGGGTTGTCTCGTGAAGAACAAGGTTTTCGCCTCAGGTTGGGTTGTGAGGTCAGTTCATAGTTCATTTTTAATATAAATCCAAAAATGGTATTAATTTATCTTTGAATATTTTAGATTGTCATTGCAACTCCTGGTCGTTTGATTGATGTCCTGGAAAATCGCTACCTGGTACTGAATCAATGCACATACATTGTTATGGACGAAGCAGACAGAATGATTGACATGGGTTTTGAGCCTGACGTCCAAAAGATTTTAGAATTTATGCCGGTACGGTATTCAAATGTATCAATCGAATTATTTAATATTCCAATTTGATAAATACTAATTCCTGAATTTCTATTTTTTATAGGTTACTAATCAGAAACCAGACACAGATGAAGCTGAAGATGAAAACGTTCTAATGAGAAACTTTTATTCAAAGGATAAATACAGACAAGTAATGATATTGTAGAAATATTTAAAATTTAAATTACTTTACTTTACTTTACTAATTCTTGATTGTCTTTTTTTAGACTGTCATGTTTACTGCAACTATGCCACCGGCAGTGGAGCGTCTCGCTCGTACCTATCTCCGAAGACCCGCAGTCGTTTATATTGGATCTATCGGTAAACCCGTGGAGAGGACTGAACAGATTTTGTACCTTTTGACAGAATCAGAGAAGCGTCGAAAATTGGTGGAAATTTTGGAGCGTGGTTTGGAAAAACCTATCATTCTATTCGTGAATCAAAAGAAAGGAGCGGATGTTTTGGCCAAGGGTTTGGAAAAACTTGGGGTAAATGATTCTACTATAATTTGTACCTTGTACCATTGAATATTAAATATTAACTGTGTTTATTTTTTGTTTACAGTACAGTGCATGTACACTCCACGGAGGCAAAGGTCAAGAACAGCGTGACTATGCTTTACAGAGTCTTAAGAATGGAACAAAGGATATTCTTGTCGCCACAGATGTGGCTGGTCGTGGTATCGATATCAAAGATGTTTCTCTCGTACTTAACTACGATATGGCTAAGAGTATTGAAGGTAATTTATCAATATTGAATTTCTGGAGATGGGAGTTTGATTATGTATTCATTTACTAATTGTCATTATTTATTTTTTCAATTTTAGATTACACCCATCGTATTGGTCGAACTGGTCGTGCTGGAAAGAATGGAGTTGCCATTACTTTCCTAACAAAGGAAGACTCTGCTCTCTTCTACGACTTGAAACAACTCCTTATCAATAGCCCTGTCTCAACTTGTCCGCCAGAAATTGCGAATCACCCTGACGCTCAACATAAACCTGGGACTGTTGTCACGAAGAAAAGGAGGGAGGAGAAAATATTCGCTTAAAAATTGTACCGATTCTTATGTCAAACTCAAAACTGTCAAAACTAAAGTTAAGATGTTAAGATTCGTTGGTAGAATGTATTCGAAAGTGACAGGTCGAAATTGGATAATTTGTTTTGACTACGTAAGTTTCCACTAGCGAAGTTAATTGTTTTACCTGTGTATTTATAATTATTTCTTTGTTAAAGTTAATCCTTGAAAAATTTAAATAAAAAATTGAAAATCCCTTAATTTACATTGACTTGTAATAATTTTTATTTATTTTTCACAATTGTATCATTGGTTTCCGTCATCGGGGTTAGACTGTTTTGTTACACGCCGATTTCAAAATAATGTACGTCCGGGTGGGAATATCTTTAGTTAGCTTTACTTATGATTATTAGCAGTCTTTGACTTTTTTGCATGGGCATCAACGATAAATGTGACACTGTTTGAGAGAAAGGCCTACTCAAGTGGTTGGAATTTTCTTGCGCAGAAATAATTTCAGTACGAAATTAATTAGCGATACTCCATAAACAAAAACCATCTAAATTTTTCGAACTGCCTGATTTTATAGGTGTGAAGACTTTGTATCCAAGGAAAATTCCAATGACAACCAAAATCCGAAAATTGATTATCAGAAACAAACTTTTATTTTGAGCCCGGTGACTGTGCGAGATTGAATCGTCGCATTTGAATCGTGGGGTCTCCAACGTGAATACACCACACCGCACCGGCCAGTATTTTTTAGTACTTAAGATGGCTTCACGGTATATTCGTCAAGGTTCCAATAGAGGAATTGATGGACCGGTTTCACCACCTAATCAACGTTCATCAGTGCCAAATGTTCAGACTCGAAATAGCCGAATATCGGTCATGACGACAGGGAGCAGTGAGACTGAGACCACGGATAATGAAAGTGGCTCAGAAACTAAACCAATGATGAAGACAAAGACAAACAAAGTGAAGATCGCTAAAAAAAGGAACCAGGTATTACATTAAACAAAATTTGATTTACAGTTTTCCTTTTGGGAAGAAATTATGTATCGTTTTGTTACTTTTCTATGTAGCTTTACTCCAAAGTTGCAATACGCATACATGCTAAGTCAATACTGCCAAAGTTATCTGCAGCAGAACAAAAATTTCTGGAATTTATTTCCACTGGAAATGTGGAGGGTGTGGAAACTTTATTGAATGATGAAGGAAACGAGTTTACTCAAAATGTCGATGTAAACAAGACAAATGTTGACGTGAGTTCCTACTTCCCAGTATAAAATTTTACCAGACAATGTTCTGATTAGACCAAATATCATCCGTGGTAATCTCGCGGAATATTTTTAGCATCATTATAATAGTTTTTTCACATCTTTTAAAGGGATACTCAGCTTTACAAATTGCTGTGCAAAGGGAAGACGAAGCAATGGTGGAACTACTCTTAAATATCTCCGACCTTGAACTCAAAGACGCGATATTTCTTGCAATCAAAGAGGATAACTTGCAGATTGTCAAAATGATCTTGGAACATGAAGCAGGTGGACTTACCAGGTAAAAATTAAGGAAGACGCCTAGGGAATCATTAAAGTTGTCTCGGAAAATATGATATCCCGGAACGGAACCCAGATACCGCGTATTAATACATACCAGCCAGAACGGTTTTTTGGACGTGCCACTGCCCTGCGCGCTGCTGTTATACTATTAGTAGGGTCATCGTTAGATTCCCTAGCTTTGCAAAGAAGTGGTTTTAGACAACATTTCAAAATAGTGTTGCTGAAGGGTTTTCCTCCCAGAACAAATTATTGTTGTCCATTTATCCCCTCAGCGAGAAATACGCTTTGCTGCCTGAATGTCACCCAAATTATGTGTATTTTTTAAGTACTTGAAATTATGTCAGTTTAAATTAAAAGTTACGTGGAATTTCAATTCTGATTTAGTGGAAACTCCGACCAAAGCAAATTAATGGCTATCGGAAGATGTAAACACATGAAGGACAATATGGAAAACTCAGAATTTGAAGAAGACGTGACGACTCTCATATTATCAGCTCACACTGGATCATTCCAAATGATTGACTATTTCTATTCAATTGGGGAGCGTCTTCCACTAAAACCTAAATATGAACCCAATATGTATGATTAAACAAATGATTTTCAACTCTTTAATGCATTTACCAACGGTTAGATGATAATGTCGTCGTATTTGCCAATTATGTATAGTGTTGGAGCTGAGATCATGAAAATTGCGTTTCAACGCCTACGTTGGTACAAAGCCATTTGCAATCCATACTATATTTCGTTCATGTGTAATGAGGAAGATAGATTGGACCCAATCCTTCAAGCTTTCAATTTGGCAGACGAAATGCAAAATGTAAGTATTCGCGTATCTCAATTTCGTAACATGTCTGAGAAAATTAACAAAAATACAAAATACAAGTGTATTATGTGTGAAATCTGTTTATTCATTCGTGTTGTTTTGATTTTCATTAGCTTGCAAACCAGGAACATGACTTTAAGAGTGACTATGAAGCTCTCGTGGACCAGCTTCGAGAATACACTGGCGATCTATTGAGTAAGACATACAACGATACAACACTTATGATCAAAGTATTTCAGGTATCAAGTGCGTTGCGTTTGCGTTGCGTGTACGTGTATACCGCTGAACATTTTCAAAGGTAATCTCAATCTCGATAAGTTATTTTTTTTTTATTAATCTGTTGTGAATGATTTCAGGCTTATGTCGGTCAACCACAGAAGTGCAGCTGGTGTGTTCTCAAAAAGAAGGCTACAATGGACCGCCATCCAAAATCCCACGGCTTCATCTGGCTATCCAGCACAATCAAGTGGATTTCGTCGTTCATTCTTTTGCTCAAGATGTAAGATTGGTCATAATCAGTAGAATTTCTACGATGAAACCCCTATTTCTATAAAAAAAATCATATTGATTGTCTAAACTAGCCTGAATACATATTTCAGAATAGTTTCTCCAATCTCTACTTATATCTGCGGGTTTTAATTGACCAGGAGTTTACATATCAAATTATGAAAATTTGGAGACTGAATTGTCAACTTTGTGCTTCTTACAGATTTTACACCAACGATGGGTCAGAAATTGGGATAGTTGGAGGACAAAGTATTCTGTGACAAAAATTGGGATATTCATTCTGTACCTAGTAATCGCGTTCATCTCGCCACTCGTACTCTGGTGCTGCTGCGCAAGAACTTCGTCTGCATCATGGGCCAAGCATTTCCGTTCACCCTTGAGCCGATTCTTGACAGCAATGGCGTCTTACGCCATTTTCCTGGGTTTCCTCGTTTGTGAGTGTGTTTTATCGTACAACCCGAAAAATACGTCATCGTTTCCAGAAAGTAAGAATTAGAATTGAATACCAGTACCCTGCGGAAATATAAAGTTTTGAATGCTAATTTTATGTGTCGTTTTTATGCAGTATCTACTCTGACAGTTTTTCACTGTGTGGTGGTTGCATTTGTATGCGGACACATCATTTCCACTGTAAGACAATGGATGATGACGGGGTTCACGCAATACATCAAATCTATGTGGAATGTGTACGAAATTATCAATCAGTTGATGTTCGTTTTGACTTTTATATGTTGGATCTGGGCTTATTTAGAGCCGGTGGGTACAAAATATTATCGCACATAGCGTTGTTATTAATGCTGGTCATATTTATATCGTGGACCTTCGATGAACTAGTTTTTAATAATACAACTTGGATGTTATGCATAATATAGGAACAAAAGCTGGATCGAAAATACTGGACAAAATTCCAACCACTCTTAGTCGCGGAA
Organism: Protaphorura armata; assembly: GCA_034700305.1. NCBI lineage: Eukaryota > Metazoa > Arthropoda > Collembola > Poduromorpha > Onychiuridae > Protaphorura > Protaphorura armata. Next base: position 7,646 of record JAQIXO010000041.1, read on the forward strand.
TCATTCTTTGGGATCGCCATTATTATGAGCTTTGGAAGAATTTTAAGGGTCTTTCAACTTCACTCTCGATTTGGACCTCTTCAGATTGCATTGGGTTATATGCTCAAAGACCTGGGCCTTGGAATCTTTTTCTATGCAATCACAATTTTCTCTTTTGCCTCGGGTAAGTTTTAAGACATCTGAAAATGTATTCTACACGAAGACGAATTTGCATTACTATAAATTATTATTTTCTCTTAGGATTCTGTATGCTTTACAAATCTTTTCGCGACGTTTATGATGAAACAACACCGGGTGGAACCAAAACTCATCAAAATGAACTGTTCACAACATTTCGTAAATCATTTCAAGCCTTGTTTTGGGGACTTTATAATCTGTCTCCTATGTCAGACGGGACGACCATTATTTCCGTCCATGAACCCGGGAATAAAAACAGCTCTATTCTTCATCACCCGATGTACACAGAATGGACTGGAAAATTCTTTGTAAAAAGTAAGCGTGACACTGATACACAAATATTAGCATTTTGTGGAAGGTATGATTCCAAAAATGCCTATAAATTGAGTGAGTGAACTAAACAAGGAACTCAAATTTTATTTCACAGCTTATCAAGTATTGTACGTTCTCATGTTCTCCAATGTAATCATGGCTATGCTGTCGAACACTTCAGGGGCTGTGTTTGAGAATAAAGAGAGAGAATGGAGATTTAATAGGGCTCAAGTAATTCAGTGACAACATTTCCTATTAATTGTAAATATTTTGACCCACTGAACAAAATATTCATACTGAGTCTATATAATTTTTTGCAGGTTTGGATATTTTTTGGGCGAGAGACAATTCTTCCTTCTCCGTGGAACATAATCAGCACCATTGTCAATCCTTGTTTGCCGAATCTAGTGAGCGGAAGTGAGTCGAAAGGGAAAGAAAAGAAAAAGAAAATATCTGGATGGTCCATCACAAGATGCTGCTTTGAGGTACTACGATAAACTTAAAATCCCAGGTAAAGAATATGTGTACGGATTGAACCCAGAATCGCACAAAATAATAGTCCAGACAAACATCGTAAGAACTCCTTCAAGTTTAACAAGCGCGTGGCAACATAGTATATAGTGATAAGGGTCGCTCTATAGTTTTAAGGTTCTGGAAAACTGTTACGGTTACGGTCGACAATCTTTGAATTGTTTCTTAATGATTTCAGGATGAAATAATAGAGGAGGAAGAAGAACGAAAGAATCGAACTGAGTACGCCGTCCTTGTCAAACAATTACTTCAAAGATATTTTCATGAGAAAAGTGAAGATGGACAAGATGATTACGCTACAGCTCATCAAGTGACAAGAATTCGTGAGGATGTCGTAGAAATGAAAGAAAAATGTAAAGGGATTAATCGAAATCTCATATACATGCTGACCGGGCAAAACCCGAATCGTCGACTCAGCAAAATGAGGAAAGAAAGAAAGTTTAGTTTAGACAACGCCCTTGCACCAGCACCGACAGGCTCTCAGGGTTTCAAGTACCCTCCTCGTGGGTCAGTTTAAATAATCCGGCGTAAAGGAATGAAAACTGGATTAAATCAAATACAATTTGTTGTACATTAATTGCTTCGATAAAAAAGAATATATAAAATCTAAAATAAAGTGATACAAAATGTACCGTTAAGAAAAATTCGTATACCTGAGTTGGCAATTTTCTTTTTCACTGTGTAATGTGAAAGTTAGATCTCTTTATATTTCACCTGCTTCGTTGAAGAGTTAATTCATTGAAGGTCTGTTTAACAGTTAAACTAGCTCAAGCATACAAAATCAGTGATGTTAATTTTGTATAAATTTTCAATTTTATTAATTTTCCTCGGACGCAGAGTGAAATTCCTTCGTCTTCTCTTTATGACGTCGATATTCCAAAGCAACAGCTTTCAGTGACGCGATCATTCGTTTCCTGTGAACTTCATCACTATTGTCAACGTACTCTAAATCAGGGACTTCCTGAGATACTCCTGAACTTGTGCCATTCTCCTCAGAAGGACCGGCTGAATTGACTGTGTCCGATTTAGATTCCTGAAACTTCTTTTTCATATGGGAAAATGCTCTCTTCTTTGCCGAGTATATCTCGGCCTCTGAATCTACCTGATTATTTATTGGCACAATATTTAAAAAGTTATACTATTAAATTTGTAGGGTTTTAAGCTTACGCTAACATATCCTGGTAGTAATGGAGCATCGGCTATTTCATCAAGTTCTGCCTTGACATTCCGAAAGTCTGGACGGCGTCTAGGGTCAGGTTGAAAAATATGGTTTAGTAATTTCGTTTCTTGTGTGTACTGCGGGCCAATTGGGCATGTCATAGTAGGATTTCCACCATTTTGAATTGTTCGTTTGACCTCCTGTTAATTCATTCATAGGTAAGAAAACGATATCAAACATTTCTGAGTCTCTTTATTAGCAGATAACGAACCTCAACAGTACTGCCATCGCCGTAAGGATATTCTGAAGCATTCGTCCAAATCTGGTGGAGTAATACGCCAAATGACCACACATCAGATGCATGCAAAAACTTTCCGTTTGGAGGTAGAGCCTCGTTTGCGGTGTAATACAAAGAGTAATTCTTTCCTTCTATCTACTTTATATCAGTGACCAATTCCATTAACTTTTAAGTGCATTGGATAATATTAATCCTTAATTGAATTGAATACCATGCTGTAGTAAGGCTCATCTCCTTCACCAAAAAATCTACTTAATCCAAAATCTGCCACTTTTGCATTGAGGAATTTGTCCAGTAATACATTCCTGGATGAGAGGTCACGATGAATGCAATTCTGCTCATGGAGGTAGACCATCCCATTGCAAATGTCCGAAGCCATTCTGTCCATTATAGATTTTTCCTATTCCAACATATGATGCATTGTTAATTCTACATCATGGGTTTCCTGAGCCCTCAAAGCTCACTTTGAATAAGTGCACAAGTGCAGCGAGCGGTCGAAAATAAAACTGACCAGTTTAATCTTATGTAAATACGAATCCATGGTTCCTCTGTACATATATTCTAGTACGATCCATGGTGGAGAGTTGTCTTGTGCAACTAGGCCCCAAATATGCAAAATATTCATGTGCCGAAATCCGGCCATAATTGTCAGCTCCTTAAATGCCTCATCTTTGCATTTTTCAGTCGATTTACCAGTAAACTTCTTAACAGCGACTTCAATGCCTCTGAAGGTACCTTAACGCGAATTGGATCATCCAAAATCAATACTGGAAAACTTTGGCCTAGTTTGGGTCTGACTCGAGTAAAATGATCTTAACCTTGATAAACTCTCCCGAAACATCCACGGCCTATGTCCCTCGTTTTCAAATTAAAATCTTCCGGTGAAAGTATCAAAAGATTCTCAGGAAAATTAGCGTGCTTTTCTGATTTTACTCTATTTATAGTTTCCAACAAGTGAAGATAGAATACATTACGGGTAAATGCATAAAAATTATACGTTGAAGTCTAAATTATTGATTACTGATCGACAATGGATCCCTCGGCCTTCTGGTATTTTCCACCGCTATTGCTGATCCGGAATTGACGCTCTAGCTCACTGTCCACATTAAACATGTCTACTATTGTGTCAAACACATCAACTGATTTCTTGACACTGGATGTGGATGATGCACTGACTGATGATGAAGATGCCAACGCCATGATGATTGGACTTTTTCGTACTTTACTGTGTATATTCTCAACCATCTCCTCACTATAAAGTGTTACACATGTTATTAAAACTAAATAGGTGCAACATACTATGGAAATTACTTACTTCTCAGAAAGCCAGTTCAATAATTTCAAAAGGTCTTCATCAAAATCAACATCTAAAAATTCGCAAGCGTCACGACAAAAGCAAATGCAGTTATGCTTCGAAAGGCTGTAAGTTTCACTCCTGCTCACAAAAGTTTATATTAATTTTAAAGGATACGACACAAAGCGCACGGCAAAAGATTCCCAAAGAGTGTCAGGTTAGTTACTACAAGCTACATGTCTTATCTAATATGAATTTACAAAAAGTTGTAATTGCATTTAGGTCACTCTAGCGTACCGAAAATTATTTCGTTGATTTCGAAACCACTCCTCAAATTCTTCAAGCTTCTTTCGCGTCGTACTGAATTCACCTCTGGGCTTATATCCAAATGGCTGAAATATTAAATCACAATACAGCATTTAATATAAGTTCAATACGAGAATTAAATGCATGAAAAAACTCACCATTTCAAAATTTGTCTTGAGCCCATCTTGCCCATAATGATACAATTTATTGTACACGGCGATTCCTACATGCGGATACTGTTCCGGAAGCCATCCTGTTTTCTGACCAATCTTTCCAGCTATGGAGTAATTATAATAGTAATATAGTAATACTAATAGTGACTTTTACAACAGACGAATTTTGAACAAAAGTGCACAGCACATATCATTTTTTTGCGATACAGCCAAGCAGTTTTCGCAGTTGGAATTCCAAGGAATTTGCAACCTGGATTTTCTAATAATCCGAATTTTGATCGGAATTCGAAGTTTCGTTAATCCTAAATTCGAATCACTTTCATTCAACCACATTCATTTTTTCACTTCAATTTCAAGCATTTCCATGATGCATACGAATGAAACTCATTCAACTCATAATAGGTACTAATCTATTAATTATAAACTCACCAATTTTTGGGAAGGGAACCAAATCCCAGGAAAACACTCGCACAATGTATTCCTTGGACATTTGTACTTCAGATATTCTGCAAGCAAATTACATAGCTAGATTTCGATTCTGTAAGAACTGTGGAAATTGTGGAAACTATACTCTTCGGAAAAATCTCTTTTCAGTGAGAGAACATAAAAAATGTCTCTAAATAATTCTCACCTATTTCACTAATACTTGTTAATAATATCAGTTGTACTGCAAGTTTAACTATTTTTAAAATGCTTCGGTGTTATTTCACGAAGAGTTGACTGTCTTCTCGGTTAATTGTTTATTGCTAATCTTTCACCTATTATTGGTAATTATAGGTAAATTAAAATTGGATACTTGCCGCATTCAAATTACTTTACTCGCAAATACCTACTCCCATTAGCATTCGTCCGCGATTTTCAAGTATTCTGAATGGGTTAGTGCAAAGTTCAAGGATAATAAGATAAAAGAAAGATTACGCTACGCACTCATACTTCAACACAATCAACTATCAACTATCAAGACAATCAACTACCTAAGCATATTTAGGTATGCGTGAATGCTGGTCTAATGCACAAAAAATAAGAAACAAACAAACAAACAAGCAAACAGTTTGCAATTTGCAATAAGTTGAACCTTGAAACCTCATCTGCATTTATTGAGGAAGGTCGAAAGGCTAACAAGGGAAAGGCGTGACCTCAAAGAGATTAGAATAAATATAGAGTAGTAATGGTATAGGACTTGGCCGAATTCAAACAATGAACACCCGTCGAACGAGACGGAATACGAGTTTTTGTTGAATTTTGCTAACGTTGGTAGGGGGATCCAAAATTTTATGGCCAGCAGGGTTAATTTTTGGACGAAAGTTTGTCTGTTGCCGAGGTGGCCCTAAAGTTTTTCAATATTTCTCACACTTTAAGTGAAGGAAATTCCGTTCACTGAGAAATTCGTCATGACATTTTTACGAAAATTCAACAAAAACTCGTATTCCGTCTCTTAACATGGGGACGGAATTTTCAAAAAATAACAATTGGATTGCTGCTCTAGTCTATAAGGTATTCTAATCTCTTTGCGTGACCTGATCCCTAGCCAGAAGGCCCTTGACACAGACATAACATATTTCTGAGTGTACCCTGGCATGCCCTGAGTTAGGGTATCGTCGAAATTGACAAAATGAAAACACTTGAAAATTCAAAATGAATTTCAACTCCATGTACACAACCTTGGGAAAGCCATGTACTCAGAACATGCCAGGACAGAGGACACCAAAAAATATCCCATCTCAAGTTCCTTCGGGTCAGATCACGGCTTCCCTTGTAAACTATACAATCAGTCATGCTGTCTCTCAGTCGGTGTTCATCTTTGATTGTATGTACGACGAAAATACTCATTTGTCATTTCACTGATTGACTCAAAAATTGGCACAACCCCTCTGGCAGCACCCAAACGAAAAAAAAAATATTATTTTAATTTTTGAAACCCGGAACAGAACAATAGTCACGACTAACCAGACATGGAGATTTCATTAAATCCTTACAGGACTAAAGTATGTGGGCTAAGGAGATACACAACTAGGCAAATAATGTAATTTTTAATTTTTATTATTTCAGTTGTAATAATTTCCATCTCAGGTTTGTCTTCTTAATTCTATGGCCAACTTAATTTTTTGCAACAGTTCATGGTTTCAGAAAATAATACAATTCTGATGAGAGAGACATACTCTAGCATAGCTGCTGCTAGCTTTAGCTGTATTAGCGTCACTCAACATAATTTATTATTCAAGCAAAGTAAAACGTATAAACTCAACAAATTCTTAGTTCTAGTCTAAACATTCTCAACTGGAAGCCTAGAATCATACAATAAAATAATTACTATAACACACAAGATTCGTCGTCAGAATATGCCAAAAGTAAACTATTTTTCTTAACCTTTACGTTCCGATCGATTATCTCCTTGTTAGAGTAGTAAGATTTTACCGGGACGATTACATCTATAAGGCAAATTACACAACCAACCTTCATAAAGTTACAGTTGTCTCTTGTCTGTCGATACTTTTATGTAGGGACGGAATTTTAATTGTTCAGTGCATTATTTAGGAAGTACTAAAGACTATTTAGGCAAAATATACATGTCTTGTAATAAATAAGCATTTAAGTATATAAATAGTAATTAATTTTTTATACAAAGATCTTACGTTGATCGTTGATTTGAATCAAAATAGAAGAATAATACATGTACAAAAGCAAAAATACAACCAGAATCAGATTCCACCTTACAATCTAAAAAGTGGACCAAAATATGTTTCTGAAATTGTCCACTCATCCTTTAGAAGTAATTCGATTACATCATATTGTTCAAGTGTGCTAAGCAGAATAGATGGCGGCAATTATGGGCGCACCATTTTGAAGCGATGACGCGTCCGTCCGAACGACCGCGACCGTCATTGTGTAGTATTACACACTTGAATTTGTTTTTGGAGAATCATTTCAAAGACTCAGGGTTCTGAAGGACCTCTGTAACAATGGGTCTTTCATAACCGTCTGGATTCGGTGAATGTGTTGCCCAAGATTTCATTTCAATTTCTTTTTCTTTTTGCTTCGCCAAAGCTTGTTCTTGTCCACGTTTGTACTCGTCTATCTCATACTGGTATTTCGGTGTGGTTATCCCCAAATAGTACGCAATATTCTCCCCAATATTATCCAGAACACTCAATGTTCTGTGTCCAGTGGCGGAAGTATAATGATGGAACCATGATGACCATGGCATAGTTTTCTGTAAGAAACAGGTGAACAACCAACCGATTAGTTAATTTTGAAGTTGGAGTACAACGATATCATAAATTTGGCACAATAATCCGACATGGAACAATTGGCCCTAATTAGTCTTTTGTATTGTGTATGTATTTTGGAACCCCACTTACCGGATTTGGAGGGGCCGTTAGGTTTTCTGATACTGTCGACTTCTGATAGGCCGCTTCATCAACTCCATCTTCTCTGTCAGATTCACTGTCATCAAATTCCTCCAACGTACCATCGCTGAAATGTAAAATTCTTTTTGGTTTTCGTAATGTGTATGTTTCAGAAGACATCGGATTGGAGGCACCCGATTTTAACGCGTCTGAGAGCATTGACTCCTCTGATTTTGAGTCTGTGGCTCCAGTAACCTTTGGGAAAAAAATTATCAGGCTATCAATTATCATGATCAATCAGTTTTTGAGGGTGCAAAAATATTGCCCAATTGAATTCAATGGATTCCAGGCAGAAAATTGACTTTTGTATATAAGTTTTCATATTTTGCTATTCTCAACTTAAAGCATTGTAATATCACACTTATATAGGCATAGGCGATATTTAGTCAAAGTATTTCTAATTCGAACTGTAGCCGTCAATGCACCAATATATTTCGTAGTTTATTTTTACCTCGGTATTATCGATTGCAGACATTACTGTTGTGTGGTGTACTGCCACTGCCTGCTGTCAACAAATTGTTTTACAGTTACAATTAATTAGTTTTTAGGCTCTGAGTTAAACTTTTTAAATAAATTCTGCTTCGTGTTCGCGATAATTCTGGTATCAAAATTTCAAATGGATTTGGATCTAGCACATATGTGTAAGGCAAACAATTTCTGTCACATTGGAAAGTATTTAAAGGTTCAAAATACAATGCTACGCGTTAATTATTAATGTAGACTAGTAATGGGTGGGTTGTTTGTTGCCAACATGACTCATTCCCTAATTTACGACTATACTACAAGGACAATGGTTTTGAATTGTGTGGGAAAGGGTTAGTGGGTTGAGTGCATATGAATTTTATACTTCAGATATTTTACGATCTCATGTGTATTACTGCATGTACTACGCTCCGCTAGTATAGAAAATGAACTTCCTATACCCGAAACCCGACCCGGTAGACAAAAGCCCGAATTCCGAAAACAGAAATTATGGGAAAAATAATGTTTTGTACAGAGAAGATTATTTGTACAAAAAAGAAATCCGGGGAAAAAATTATTGTGTTCAATCAGTTGCGTTTGCATCGTGCATGGCACGATTATTTTGGACAGTTTATTATTTCGTGTGTGAAAAATATTCTGAAATATAACCAAAACCAAGTACTATGCATACCAAAAAAAATTTTGATGGCATATTTTCGTCAAATTAAACCTTCTTTGGGATCATTACAGGCGGATGGAAAAATATGGAAATGGTAACCAAATCCAAAATGCTAGAACGGAAATTAAAATTTATAGATTGTCATAGTCATAAAATAAAATTGTCATGATTGAACTCCCTCACACGCGTTTTGGACTTTTCGTATTAGAGTGACATTTCCATATTATTCAAACATTTCCTACCGTACGTGTACCTGTACCTATGCAAATTGTTTGTCTTAACATTTTGGAAACACAGTTCATTTCCTAATAATAGCCTCTCCAATTAATTCCTACGTCTCGTCTAAATGGCATTGAATGCATAAGGCGGAAAATAATATTGCCTGGAGTCTTTTTCACTATATTAAACGGTTGAGCGAGCACCATAGCTTAACTGTTCTTTAATGAACGGGTGCTGAATAATTTCATACAAAATGTGTAGTAGTGAGAAGAGATGAGATCCAATTGAGATCCAATTATAGTATTTTGTACTTAATTACATTTTCCAAAGGAATTGAGTCAAATCTGCACGCAAGGAAAGGACGAGCAATATATTTTGTGCCAAATTCAATTAAAAAAAATATATAATTTTGACTACCTAAATACAGGGTGGGTCAAAAGTAGCCGTCCGCCGTCCATTGCAGAGCTACAATGCTACAAAATACCGACTCTTAGCAATCCCTTCTCTCCTGACATCTTTTCTGTGCTATTTTCCTGTGTTAATTTTTTTGGCTTGGAGATGTCCTGACGGGGTACGAGTTTCTGTGTTGATAGCCAGCTGACCTGCAGCTGCGTTCAAGAGACAGAGCCCACTGGCAGCCATACAAATAAAAAATACACACAAGGAAGGGTAAACGTATAGTAATAAGGATCGCCCGTCAAACAGAAACATACCCCCATGACCAACCAAAATATTTCAACAGTTTTTTAACTAAAATATGCACAATTTTTAATTCCTCGAAAGAAGTGTGTGTGTTTGGGTGGTGTGCGTGTGGGCGTTGACGTTGACGGAGTTGTGGCCAAGTCTAGCGTCTTCGTGAGCGTGAATTGAAGATGCCGAGTGCCTCAGTGACGTCGAGTCGTCAAAGACGCTCCAAAAGAAGGATCTTGAGGAGAACTGCTCTGAGGTCAATCTTAACCACAAACTCAAATCCAGGTAATTCAAAATATGAATAAATTAATTCATAAAATTTTATGGAATAACTGAATACATGTGTAAAATTTAATCAATATCGACCGAGTTTTCCAAAACAAATGACAAAGGAATAAGGAAGGCATGTTGGGCTAAGGCCTCAGGCTAAAGTTTTAGGTCATTTTGGATTTTTTATTTTTAAAATGTACTACCCGATGATGATGACTTCACCTTGTAGTTTACGTCACAGTGACGTCATAATGAACGCCATCGCGTAATCGGATTGATTTTTGGTTTGGGTATAATACTTGGGAGTCACAAGTTGTGATTGTGACTACGTTTGACGTTCTACGTGAATATCCGGAAGCAAAAGCTGATTTGATATTTTTAGAAATATGTTATCCTGATTTACTGGGAATTAAAAAGTCCAAGTATAGTAAATTAAACGTTTCGCATTTTGAAGCTTGACGAAATATAATTAGGGCATGAGTGACACAATTAATTACGAGTACATACGTTTGATTATTCATTATGTACTTTTTTTCTTTTGTTATAAATATTTACCCATACTTTTTTTTTTATTTTAGTTAACGTTTGGGTTACATTAGTAGGTTTGTTTTTGTTTACGTACGATTTAGATTTGATATTGGTTCTATTTTGATGACTCGAATGGACAGGTTTCATTTTCATTCCTTCCATCAATTAGTATTTCACATTGTAAAATATTGAGTAGGTTCTAAACTAAACATACAAAATTCAAAATGCTCAATGGCGTGGCGAATGACGGAAATCTTTAGTTTTCTTCAATTTAGAATCAGATTAGAGTTAAAGACCCACCCCATGATTGACCTTGAAATTCCAGCATTAATATTTAGTAAACGTTGCATCTGTTCATGTTATTGAATATTTGTCTTGTTCAGTGTGCATTGATTATGAATTACTACACAATCCAATTAGAATAATCAAAACAGATTTTGGCTGTAAGTGCAGAAATATATGTAATTTACATGCTGAGCTGAGCTGAGCATGTAAATCAGTGAATCGTTTGTTTTTCGTAAATAGTTATTACTGAGGTTAATTTTCCAATCATTAACAGCAATAGAGATATACATTGTATTGGGCTGCAAAATGCCGATATAGAGTTTCTTTGGATGAACACTACCTGTTAGGAGATTTAGTGTTACTATTTTTTGGAACCGTGCCCACTTTTAGCCGTCAGACGAAGACTCACGTCTTTGGAATCTGCGTAGGTGTCGGTGCGGTGTCACTCCAGACAAGTCAAGCTCAGAATACAAATAATAAAAGTTTGGCTCATGCATACGTCATGGTTAAAAAGCCAAAGGTCATTAATATCTTTCCGAGACTGTAGATGTAGGAAACCTCATTATTACAGTTTTTAATGGGTTAGGTTAGGTATGACGATTTTGTAGCGGTCTAACGATTTAACCAATTGACTTATTTTTACTTTCAGAAGTGTTCGATGATTCCTTACTGTGTGGACAGGCACTGTCAGTACCACTTCCACTCTTGACGAGTAGTACTAACCCTTGTTCTTCATCAACAACTGCAACCTCATCTTCCACAAGATCAAGTTCACCATTAGCAAGTACTTCTGGCTCTGGGTCAGTTGTTGGGTCAGGGATTTTGACTGGAGCCACTGTATCAGCTGGACCTTCCTCATCCCCACCCTCATCCTCCACAGATGCTGTGTCTAATTTAAATAATCCAAATCCAAGTATTCATTTAGTTGCAAGTCCAGGTAGTGGTTGTGCAAGTAGTGGTGGTAATTTTCATCAACCACCGTATGATTTAAGAAGAAAATCTCCACCCCATTCAGACTCAAATAGTAATAGTAATAGTAGTACTGGAAGTGGTTCTTGTGTCTCAATATCAGCACTCATTTCAATCGGTGGGGGTGGAGCACAGTATGCTAGTAATGCCACGACGTCAAGTAGTTCATCAACCTCTTCATCCGCATCAAATTCACCAAGTTATTGTTGTGGAAGTAGTGCTGGGGGTTCAACTGGTGGTTCAGTGAGTAATCCAGGACCTAGTGCGATTAATTATGCAAGTTCAATGCTTCCAGCACGGAAGAGACCACGGAGGTCTACCTACTCTTCTTTTGAATGTAAGTTCCTGTCCTGGATTTTTGTCGGTCTTTTGCCTTTAGTTCATTCATTCGAATTAAACAATCAAATGTATGAGACGGAGACTTCTAAGAATGTCCCTGTCTCATTCAAATACTTCCTGCTCCGGTGCTCCGCTCTGGTCAGTACGCTCTGAGCAGCCAAGCTATCCGTTAGAATTATAGCCGACGTGGCATTTAGCGTCTTATTTCAATTCCGTCTCATATAGTATTTTCATTTGTAATTGCTAAAATTGACAAATTCAACTTAACGTAAAAATTGGATATTACAATTTCGTAATAGGGTGAGATAAAAATTAAATAGAATGAAAAATCAATCCAACTGTAAGGGCAACGTCAAAGTACGAGGTAAACTCATGCCATTTGTTCTAATTAAATGTGATCGGCCGTCGAACACAGCTGATTAATTGTAATTGAAATTCAGAAATAAAGTGAAAATTTTAAATCTAATTGTGGTGTGGAGTGGTATGTAAATTTTGTATTATTTTTACTTTATAGACGGATCCGCAAACAGTGCTGCCCATTTTCTTCAATACGAACTACCGGACGAAGTTCTATTGACAATATTTAGTTACTTGAAGGAAAAAGATTTATGTCGGATTATACAAGTTTGCAAGCGCTTCCATAGTATAGCCAACGACTGCAAATTATGGTGAGTAAACCAAAATACTATTTCAGACATATTCTTCGGTTATTTTGTCTTTTTTTTTATTATATACAACAATTTTATTTATGCAGGAAAACCATTTACCAACGACTGTTTGAATATGATCTACCACTTTTCTGCCAAGGACCTGCCAAATATGAATTTATCCCACTTGATGATTGTGAATTTGAAAATCCTTGGAAAGAATCCTTTCGACAAATAAACAGAGGTATACATGTTCGGCAAGGTTGTCAAGACTTGTACTCCGATAGTGTGTCTGGACGAAATATATTATGTGTGGACACAATTCAAACGGCCGTCAGTATGGGTGGAGACAATCCTCTCATCTTTGTTCATGCGAATAAATATGTAGGAGAACTCCTTATCATCGATAATAACGCGGAGGTAAGATTTTTGTTCTATTTTGTTATTTGTTTAACAGAAATTTGTAGGAATTAGAGGTGTACCGAAATCGACTTTCTTTCTTTCTGAGAACTTCTCTTGTGGAATTTTTTCTACCACTAAGAAAATCCTGTATGTAAATACGTATTATTTTTTATTATCTTACAGATATTGGGAGCAGCACCCGGAAATGTGGCGGAAAATGTTGTGCTTGAGACAGATCGAGAGTCAACCGTAATGTTCATTGAAGGAGCTCAACAAGCATACTTGGGATATGTAACATTGAAATTTGCTCCAGACATTGGCGGATCAGCCACACCTCATCACAAACACTATTGTCTAGAAGTTAAAGAAAATAGTGGGCCCACGATAGACCACTGTATAATCCGTAGTCTTTCAGCAGGTATAATTAATTTGATTAATTTTCATTTGATTTTTATGCTAATTTAACAAATTTATACCGGAAACCGGAACTTAAATAATCATTTGTATTTTTTTTTGCACAGTTGGAGCAGCTGTTTGTGTCAATGGAAATGGAGCAGAACCCCATATAAAATTTTGCGACATTAGTGACTGTGAAAATGTAGGACTTTACGTGACGGACTACGCTCATGGAACATACGAGGATAATGAAATTAGTCGAAATGCACTAGCTGGAATCTGGGTTAAAAATTGTAAGGAAAATTTTACTAGTGGATTCGGATTTGGAAGAGTTTAGTTATTTTTTCATTAAAAATATTAATTTGTTATGATTCAGGTGCGAATCCTATCATGCGAAGGAATCACATTCATCATGGAAGGGATGTTGGAATTTTCACGTTTGACAACGGATTAGTAAGCTAACAATGAAAACTATTACTTTTTAGACTAATAATTATACACGGAAACGTAATCAAAACGAATTCCAAATAGGGTTATTTTGAAGCCAATGACATTCACAACAACAGAATAGCTGGATTTGAGGTCAAAGCTGGTAATGCCCTAAATAATTTGCAAAATAATGCTGCTAATATAATTGTAACCATTACTAACAAAACTTAAAAACATTTTTTCTCCACAGGAGCAAATCCAACTGTAGTTCACTGTGAGATTCATCATGGCCAAACTGGAGGAATTTATGTTCATGAAAATGGTCAAGGACAATTCATTGAAAATAAGATTCACTCTAATAATTTTGCTGGGGTTTGGGTAACTTCACAAAGGTAACGATTTTTTTTCAGTTAATCAAAATCAATTTCGTGCGTTAGTATAGTTTCATCAAACTAAGCTTTCTTTCCATGACTCCATAGTAATCCGACTATTCGAAGGAACGAGATTTACAATGGGCACCAGGGTGGAGTGTATATTTTTGGTGAAGGACGTGGTCTCATTGAACATAACAATATTTATGGTATGTCAAATGTCAATTTGTAGTATTGTGACGAGATAACCCTTATATCGAACACATGGCTAATGAACACTTTTCCATTTTATCAGGAAATGCTCTTGCTGGTATACAAATCCGAACCGTTAGGTAAGAAATTACATCTTTAAAGAAGACGCAATGTGTAAACACATTATCATAATTAATTATTCCTATTGTTACAGTGATCCAATTGTGCGACATAATAAAATTCATCACGGACAGCACGGAGGAATCTATGTTCATGAGAAAGGACAGGGTTTAATTGAGGAAAACGAAGTGTATGCCAATTCTCTCGCTGGAATTTGGATTACCACGGTATGGAAGTTCAATTATCAATTTAGCTTAATATTTTACAGTGCGGCATGAAACTAACACGAGTGTTGATGTTGTAATAGGGGTCAACTCCAGTTCTCCGTCGGAATCGAATTCACTCAGGAAAACAAGTTGGAGTCTATTTTTATGACAACGGACACGGACGACTTGAAGACAATGACATTTTCAATCATTTGTACTCTGGAGTTCAAATAAGGTATTAAGAATATCCTAACTTTAGTTTGGGTTTAACATCTATTCTGCCTTACCAGAAATTACTGTGTTTACATTAATTTGTAATACTTTCAAATTTACAGAACTGGAAGTAATCCCGTTATCCGTGGAAATAAAATTTGGGGTGGACAGAATGGAGGTGTTCTCGTTTACAACGGGGGATTGGGACTTTTGGAGAACAATGAAATCTTTGACAATGCAATGGCAGGAATTTGGGTCAAAACAGGTTGGTATTTCCTATCAAAATCTTCTGCGTTCATAAATACAACCATTCTTCATATTCTGCATTGAATGTTCACAGATTCAAATCCAACATTGAGACGAAATAAAATTTATGACGGACGAGACGGAGGAATTTGCATTTTTAATGGTGGGAAAGGTATTTTGGAAGAGAATGACATTTGTAGAAACTCTCAAGCTGGTGTATTAATCTCAACACAAAGCCATCCAGTGTTACGAAGAAATCGTATCTTTGATGGATTGGCAGCTGGAGTTGAAATCACAAACAGTACGTAACTTTTAATGCGTATTTTATTTACAATTTTCTTGACTTTGTCTTTTTGTTATGTTTGCTGATTGATTATTGTTATTATTATTTGCAGATGCAACAGCGACACTGGAGAACAATCAAATTTTTAATAATCGTTTTGGCGGTTTATGTTTGGCCAGTGGAGTTCATCCTATTTGCAGAGGTACGTTATTGTCGTAAAATACTAGTCATTCATTGCACTAGTCACTAGTCACTAGTGCTAGTCACTTTCACTGCAAATATGTAAATACAATTTTTTCTATTCTTTGCAGCGAATAAAATTTTTAACAATCAAGACGCTGTGGAGAAAGCAGTTACAAATGGGCAATGTCTCTACAAAATCTCATCTTATACAAGGTATGTATAATAAATTACTATTTCCGCCTTTCTGATGCGTTACTAAATCATATCGACTACCGAGTAACTTGTTTTTTTTTTTAATTTTGAAATAATAATTGTTTGAATTTTCTTTTCAGTTTTCCAATGCATGACTTTTACCGGTGTAGAACTTGTAACACAACGGACAGAAATGCAATTTGTGTCAACTGTATCAAGACTTGTCACGCCGGCCATGACATTGAGTTTATACGACATGACAGGTTGGAAAATAATTTTAATAATTTGTCCGACGTTGATTTTTTGCTGTGTATTACAAAAATTAATATTTCTAATTGTGTTTTTAGGTTCTTTTGTGATTGTGGAGCTGGAACGTTAAGTAATCAGTGTCAACTACAAGGAGAACCTACACAAGATACAGACACATTGTATGACTCATCACCCCCAATAGAATCTCACACCCTAATGGTCAATTGAACCTGACTGAGTTTTTTTTAGATATTTTTTAAAATGATTATTGGATTTTTTGTAAGAATTTGAATTGCAGTTGACTGACAGCAGTTTAGTGTAGTTTTGAGTTTTAATTGTTGTAATGTATTTTGTTACCGATTTTTGTTTTGATTTGGATATTGATAATTATATTGATGACGATGAATTCCGTAGAAGCACAATTAGGGATATTGTATTTGTATTGTATTAGTACTCAACCGGTTTTTTGTAGTTTTTGTGTTTGTTATTATTTAATTAATTCTATTATGTACGTCGTAAAGGTAAAACGGCCTATTAGTATTACCTTTTATGACTAGTGCGGACTCTCGCCTCCACTTTCGGCATGTAAGTAGACGTAAAGTAGTTTTTTGAATTAAAATAGTAAGGACTTCATAATGTAAAGTACTGATAATTAATTAGGATTGCTGGATATTAGTGAATGAAAAATTAAGTTGTCAAAGAGTTGGGAAATGTAAATGCAATAGAAGGCTTCTGGTGAAATTTTCACGTTCTCTGTTTCTGATTTTTTGGAAAGGTTGATCTCAGGAATAATCCCTCCAAGCCCTGATTCCCGATTATTTCATCTGTTCAGTTTTTGTATTGTATGTATTCGTTCGTGCAGCGCAATTTTTGTATGCAACAGTTTACGAAAGTATCACCATTTCCTCCGAAGCCGTTCTGCTATCATTTACAACTTTGGCAACTTAATTAGTTGTGAAATACATACATCGTTATGCTAATGAGATTCAAATTAATCTTGCATCGTTACATCACATCGTTCACTAGTTTTAAAAAATCAAGCGTCGCATCGTAAGGGATTTTCGACTGACTTTGAAAATGTAGTTTGTAGAACCAATATCAAAATATTCAAATAAATTTATGACGACTAATAAATAAATCCCTGTATGTAACTGTAACTTGTTCATCACAAAAATATACTGTAACATACTTGTGGTAATAGAATGTTTTGCATAATAGCTAATTAGCTTTCAGGATTTCCATGTGTATTGTAAGTAAATGTAGGAAATAAGTAATATTAAATTTTTTGAGACTTTTAGGAATGAAAAATTAGCTTCTATCATTAATATTCTTATCGTGTACGATCGTAATGTAACACGTACTATAAGAAACCACCAATATTGACGAGGTTGGCTTTAAAAAAATAATTATTGTATCAACAAGAAATCATGTTCCTTCTTCTTTGTCTGAGCAAGTTTGTATTTGTAAAAACTAAAGGATAGACCTCGTAAGTAGCGTCATATTGAATTAGTAGAGTTTTGGGGATGGGTAAGATAGATTAATATTAATTTTTAATTATGTATCGAATAATCGCGTAGCGCTCGTATAAATCCACGCTCGTACTCTTACTCTCTTTCTTATTTAATTAATTTATCACTCATTACATACATAGGATTTATAGTTTTAGTTTAGTTTTAGATTCTACCGTCAGTCCCAGCAAGCATGCAGTAGGGCCAAAAATTAGAGATCGTTTAAAAAAAGTTAATTCGAACAGAATTGTTCAACGTGAGACTGTGATTTTGAAAACCAACGTAATCTTTCCTCCTCTGTCCTTAACACAGAAAATAATTACCAGACAGGTTTATTTACTACTAATTACCCGTTCATACCCCTGATATTCAACATTTGTGCAGTTTTTTTTTATTGTATAGTTTATTTATTGTTTAAGTACGAACATTAGTATTATTTAGGAATTTGAATTCAATTTGTACGACATTCGCTTCCGCATCCTAGCAAAATAATCTGATGTGCCATTTTCCGTCGCGTCGTCGGTAATTTCAATTTTTTTTTGTAAGCTAACTCATTGTTCGTTTCGTTATGATTGATGTCATCAGTTTATGTAACCGTTTAATATTTATTTAACATAATTTAATAATGAGTGTGATTTAGATATACATACTGTATACTGTAATTTTGGTAATTTCTATAGTTAGCTTTTTTTAAAACGCACACCTAGCAATTAGGATGCATGCACGCACGCTCGCGCTCGGAACATAAAAACCACCAAACAAATAATCAATCATTAAGTTTAAAATTAATATACATAGTTAAATAATTTATTGAATAGTGTACAGTTAAGATACAATTTAAATTATAGTAGTGTTTATGTATATTATACATATTTAAACCCGTGCCCTGCTCACTCACGCATCTGGGTTATCCACGTTTCACCACATTGTCGCATGTTTTGTCTAAATAATTTGTACATAATTATTAATTATTATTATTAATTATCATTATCAAATATTCAGACTTTGAAAGAATGACTGACTATGACTTATGACTATGACGATGAGTGACACTGACTTGATGATGTAAAAAAAATAAGAAAATTATGTAACGATAGTAGGTCAGGTCATGTCATGTAGAGATTAGAGATTATTATTATTATTATTAATGTGCGCAGCGCATTCATTATAATAGGTCTCCTTATTCGTATCCGTAATCCGTAATCCGTACTGATTGCTTGATAACAATTTATGCAATATAATTAATTAAAACAAATATCAAGACATCTCTTGATTTCTCAGTTCAAATTGTATCCGTGTGCAGCTGATTTTTGACTTTAAGTTTTAAAACTATTAAATTAAACTACTATTGCTACTACTACGGCTACTACATCGTTTTGTCTTGAAAAATGATCTTGATACATAAATAAATGAATTAATTACCATAAATATTTTCCATGGGTTTGGCGTATTTTCATTTGTAAGTATTATAAATAGCAATTACGGATTTTTTTTTAGCTAGGACGTCGCAGTCGCACCATAGTGGTTTACTGGTGCGGGTTTTCCCTTGCCGATTCTTAGTGATATTCTTAGTGAATGCATTTTTCTTGAAAAGTAATGAAATGTTTATGCTACAAAATGAGAGTGAACTGTGAAGGTCGCTAAGCCTCATCCGAATTCCAGAACGCAATCCAATTCAAATAAAACGTCCTCGGTTTATAATTGAGTGAAAAATTAAACTCCATTAAAACAAAAGGAACTGCGTCACTGTCTCAAAAAATTAAAGATATGTATTTTTATTAACCAGCAATTAGCGGGTGTTTTAATAGTTCTTAATTGTTGAACAAATTAGATTAACCAATTACTTTCCAATACGCTGCGCTACATGGCTGCGGTGCAGCAGCAGAGTGCGGGGTCCTTTTAGTCGTAATAATAAAAGTGGCCTTGTTTAGCTTTCATGTTTAATTAAACCTTCGATAAAGCAATTAACCGTTCATTCAATGGAAATGTAATGCAAAAAATATGGGACAAGAAATCAAATAAAACTCAGTAGTTAGTCTTTTAATTAGTTTTGATATGTCAGTTCTCAGCAGTTGATATAAATAATTCAACATATTATGGCTCAATTGAGAGACGAGACCAGACACGTATATAGTAATTAGATTTCACTTTTACATTTGTATTGTATCACGTGTTTTAACACTAAATACACTAACCTACATAGTATACAATAGTTACTGGAGTGAGGCACTTAATTGTTATCGGTTCTATATAATCAAAACTGGCTCAAAATCTTTCGTCGTGCTTCCAATAAAATTCTGTAAAAGCTCGAAGATTTTGAACGGTAAGAATCTGTCTTTTTTCTCAAACTTTTTAAGCATTTATTAATCGGTATTTATATGGCATCCATAAAATAGGACATTGTGTCTGAAATGTCACGCAATTTTTTAGTCTTGTAATATGCAAGTTTGCGAATTTGTGCTTGTGACATAATTTACCGTTCGATCGACTCTCATCGGTGGCCCAATACATTGGTCGGTCATTAGTCGCAGCTAAACAAATGAATTGACAGCGATGTCGTGGAATTATATGATTTCTGCTAATCTTGGGTGTAATTTAATCAAATCGTGAACGAGTGAGCGCAGCGTTCACTTTTTCTACCAATGTATAAAAAGACCCTCGGTTTGCCTCGTGCTCAAAATTGTGTTTTCTTTTGTGTGCAGCTTTTATACATTACATAATGTATTAAGAGAGAAAATTTGGAATAGAGATGTGTCTGTTTCTGTATCTGTATGCTGTGTAATAATTCATACAAGAGATTGTAGAGATTATGAAACGGAGATAATAGACCGAGAAAAGGTTCAAAGAATGGGAGTGAAACCTGATCACTTATGTCGATCTCTCTTTATCTTTTCAAAGAGGAATTTTCCGCATGACCCGTGCCATCCCATCATCCCTGATGCAGCTTGTGTAATATGCCTATGCCTTGCACATTGTGCCACTCTGCGGTTCATCCCTCAGGACCGATTTTTGCTCATTTCAGGTTCTTCCCTTAAATAATCCATAAGCGGTTTAAAAACGTTAGTGTTGTTGATATAGATCTTCCGTAGTTCCCGACCAAACAGAATATGTGTCACAAAATCCTGTTTTTTGCTCTACTTAGCAAAAGAAAACAATAAACTATCATAGATGCAATGCAATTGTATATCACCGTTAAAAGTTTGCTACGAAGCTACGATGAGTGCGTTGGGTTCCTGTTTGGAATTTACCCCTCGTAGTAGAATATGATTTATTATGTTTAGTTTTGATACTTAAGATTCTCCAGTTGTGATTTGTGCTCAATTCTGTGTATGTTAATAGTAGCCATTATATTATGTATACGGAAAGTATCCAAGACCTCCAATTACTTTCACTCAGCGACTTTCTTATGACTTTCTCTTTACATGTGTTGAATAACTCGAACCTGATAATAATCCGATTCCATATTTCCAGCGGTCCCGGTAAACAGATGTCTGAGAAAATATTAACCGGAATCCGAACCAAAATTACAATCTCGGATTCGATGGATACTGTTAAGCGACGAATTACATAGCAGTAAATATAGCGTTTTTTCTCTACTGGTCCGGGTTGATTCAAAGATTTGGATGTGAAATTATCAAATGAAAGAAGTATGTGATTACATTAAAATAACTTGTTCAATACATGATCAGATAAGACAGTCGAGCTTCCTGATGTAATGACTACCTGATCTTTGCAGAGAACAAAGTTTGTAAGCTTAACCCTTGACAGGGCCACGAAATTGTCCCGAATAGTCAAATAAATCCATGTCGATGTTATGTCAGCCAGCCACACATTATGCTTATGATATAATATACTGTAAGTAAGTTTTACGTCTATTACTATTACATAATGGAGTAATGGACTACAAGAGGTTTTCTGGTAACATATTATTGTAGGTTAAACCTTAAACCTTTTTTCGTTTTATGTGTGCGGCTTGCGGTTTGGTCATCCGTGTAATCAGTTTTGAGACCCCAACGAGAGGAACCTCTCATACACTGAATAAATCCTCAATGCCCCTGAATATGAATAAAAGAAATGGTCATCAGTTTTCATTTCCAGTTTTCTTTTCACTCCAGTTCCTTCACCACAACAAATAAAACTCACCGTCGTCCGTCCATTAAGTCTTTTCTTTTTCAAACAAAATAAATACTGTATACAAAATGAGCAACCGGTGAGTGAGTGGTGAAAAGAGAAAAAAACAAAACAAAAACTTTGAACACGTTCCCAAAAGGTCAACCTGGTCACACGTACGTATATCTCTATTACATACACGAATATTACCTGAAGACAACTGCCCTTTTTGGCCCAAGCCAAAATTGTACTGCAATCGAATTATCTGGCATACCTGGAAATCTAATACTTTTAAAAATATTTGTCTCATATCTTTTGGCATTGTGGAAACTGTTACTCGCTGTGAATGCGGTCAACCAGGTAATGTTACATTTCGTTAGCTTCACACTTTATGACTCCCGATAACCAAATGATCCGATTGCTTCACGATTTGAGCATTTTCTAATGTACTACTGTACCACTGTATCACTATTAGTAAATATTCCAAAACGTTCTGACCGCGATAACGGGGTTATCGGTGGATCAAATTATGATCTTTATTTGTTCGTATTTGCAATATAATATTTGTACCCAGGGCCCGCCCGCTTACCGACAAATCAACTATATATTTGTGTGCTTAGGATACTTAATTTGTAAACATGGATTTCATGAAAAGTCGTTTCTTCCTTACAGTGTATATTTCGGGATCACATAAACTAACGGTGACGGAATAAATTCATTTATTTTGGTGTTAAAAAATGTTTGTTCCGAACCTTCACGAAAATGCTTCCGCTTAAGTTAAGGGTGTGCGTAGAAAAGTTAGTCTTCACAATGACGATATTGAAAATATCATTAATTGAGAATTCAGAATTGAAACAAAATCTACAATCTAATTTCGCGTCAAAACTGGGCTTGCAATTTTGTGGGTACACTTCATTATGAGAAATAGTTAATCCAAATTCATTCTCTCGAAGCTTCAGTTCCTAAGATTTTGAATGTATCGTGCTTGCTTTCCATGTTAGAAATGGTGTCAAAACGAGCACCGTCGTGGCTGAAAAATTAAGTACCTACGGTTTCCTGTGCATTGAGGATAACTAAGGTTTCCTTTTGGACTGAAATTAAGAGTTTACTCAGTAATTCATTAACGGTACGTATACGAATATTATTCAGAATCCCGAATTCAATGTAATCAAAAATTGACAGGTTGTCCTGCAGCATATTCATAATATGGTTTATAATTCGCTTAATTTCAATCATTCAAATATAACATAACGTTTAATATTAATAATACGCATATCCTTATTAACAAACTATTTGTGATTGCGATTGTGGTGAATTGACAGCAAATTAATTTTAATCAGACAACTTTATTGGGTTAACGTTAAGTAAGTTCAGTAAGAATATCTTGACCGCATATCTGCACTGTACGCAACATGTTTAAATTGATGTTCCAGAATCCCTAATTTCGAACTAACGGTATGCAATTAGTTTGACGATAATGAGATGTTATGTTCCCTTATCATTATCACACTTCCTGATTAAGATTTTGTCTTTTGCAAAACAATTAATTCAATTGAACACTTTTTTTTATGAGTTTTGTTCATGCCTGTCCAGTAGAGTCCAAATTCTAATGAGTAAGTTTAATGAGCTCAAGTATATAATTTTAATTTGCAGTGACACTTACACGTTGGGAAACCTAATTAGTGGTTAATTATTTCATTCTTTTCATGGTAAACTTAGCTTGATTATATTTGCGAGGTATATTGCGTGTTCATTGTGTTTGTGAAAGAAAGTCAGAGGGTAATGAAGTTTTTTTTACTCCAGTTGGGAACCATTTGCAAATTTTTTGAAGATTTCCAAAAATTCAATCAGTGTTAACAGTGAATCATATTTTGGTTGAAAGTGAGTTCCTTCCAAAATTCTGGCATATTTCTGCCATTTACGTCATTGAATTTACACTGTATTCAATATTTTGTCACTTGTCAATCATATCACTCTTTCCTAGTCCGGAAAAATTATTTAGAAGAAAAACAACCCTTTTTCTACCCCAGGCGTATTATGTATTCAATCTCAAGATATTCGATACTTTTCTTCACATAATTCCAAGCCATTGTTATAATTTTTCAATTTTTCCCACCCAGAGTTTTTATTCAATAACTAATGAGTCTCTTTTGTTCAAAAATTCTTGTAGTCATTTCACACAATGCTAATGCGACAAGAGGAAAATTTCTGACGGCATTTTTTCCAACAATTTTTAATACCATAAAAGATAGTACAAACAATACAAAAACCTGATGCGAAAAGTTTTTCGGTTACAGAAAGAGTATATGATTTAACTAATGAAGTGAAATTGATATTGAATCGGCGAACAAACGTGAAAGTAAGGGTGGATTCGTCAGACATACTATAAAGTGGGCCCATGCATATTCATAATTTCCATTAAAAATCTGAAGCTCATTCTTTACATTTACAAGGAAAGTACTTTTAGTGTAAAAAATAGATTTGTTAGAAATGCATACGCGGATTGACGGTACCAATCGTTTTGTTTTTACCAAACAAGATTTATTTGAAGAGCTTCGCACATTTGGAAGGGTTTCCTTGAGAAAAACCATATTAGATCCAGATTTTAAAATTAGTCTAAAAACCACGACGCATAACCCTAATATCTAATTCAATATTGTTCTCTCCGTACACATTTTAAGGGGTGCAGACAGGGATGATAGGATGGATAGGGTGTATTGAGTTAATGGACCTGTCATGTGCGTTTAGCTTAATCCTTTGTCCCCAAAGAGTTTTCCTTTCGATTCAAAGGACACAGGATTATCCCTGAATAACATGATGATGATGGCCCCTTCAAGTTTACAGAATTAAGTACTGTGTTCCTTCCTATCGCACTGAAACGAGGGTACATTGTTTTGAATGTAATGATTAAGTCGTATTATCCTTTACCATTAGTATTATCATGTAATCCGTAAGGGAGTACCGCGGATAACCAAACAAAAGATTTGTTTAGCCTACCAGTGATTTGGTCCCTCCTTCAGTTGGTCAAATTTGACCCAATCCCATAACTTCACCACACCCCTTATATTTATTTACATCATTTTTCAGGTAACAATTTTTTTGACGGATATCTTTGTATTCTTAGGTCTAACATCAGATAAACACCTTGAAGAAGATTCAAATCATCTTATCTTGTACATCCGCGCAAGATTCACACCAGTACCAGACCGCACCTCAGATACTAAAGATAATCGAGCATTTTTTTGTCTTGTCTTTAATCAAAATGTCTACATCACCAATTAAATTGGCATTGGCCCAACCAATTTCTCCAATTAAATTATCATTACCTCAACCAGCAATCTCACCCTTGAAATTGTCAGAGTCCCCGAAACTAACAATTAGTAAAAGAACGGACTTTAGTATTGAAACACTTTTGAAAAAACAACCACCTTCGATTAATTCCACGTCGACGTCCACTGGGGCGGCCAGTGATGAAGATGAAAGTTTTGCAATGGAAATGGAATCGCATTCGCATCGAGAATTGTCAGGCCACATGATGGATTCGGAAGATTTACATGATAAGAGAGACGCCCAATTAGTTTCTGAGAGCGACAAAGACATGGCGACATATTCTTGGCTCGCTTGCACAAGATTCAAGCCGCCGAAATTACAACGTAAGTTTTTCAGCTTAATAATTTGAGATAGTTCATTTTGTAGGAATACAAATGTGGAGCACAGAATTTGAAACAGAATCTCAAACAACGTTGCGTTCGGATTAGTATTTTATGAGAGTGCACAACAATAAATTTTTAAGTCTACTCTAAAATTATCATGCCTTTGATGATTGCAACACATTTTTAAAAAATTTGGGACAATTTTCTCGAAACCATACATTTCATATCAACTGAAAATTTTACAAATATCAAAGGTCAACAGTATTGACAAATTATTATGAATTTTGGATAATCACATAATTTGTGACACAAAAAATAGTAAGGAAGGAATTCAATTATCAAATTTTGCATGAGAAAGAATAAAATTGCGTCACAATTTCAATGCAAAAATCACGTGGTTATTACACGAAGTGGTAAAACGATTGTTAATTAATGGGAGCACATAAATTAATAGTTGGTGATTAAAATGAATTAATTAAAAATTAAGAGACGATAAAATCGCATACTGAGAAGTGGATGAATGTTAAGTTTGGCATTGCCATTGCTATTCCCATGCAAAATATCACTTCTTTCTCAGTACACAAGAGCATGGGCTAAAAAAGAAAGCAAAAGGAAGACACTTGCCTTGTCTCGTATGCAAAGTGAAAGGGTGAAATCAGTCCGTGCAATGCAAATGTTATGCAAATCCGCGCGGGTACTTTTTTCTTGTCCATTGTTTTTCCATTGTTTCAATTTTTCTAATCATTTGTCTATTAATGTACAGAATGTCATAGGATGCATGTGTTGTGTGCATGTGTATATATTTGACTGGATTTCCTTGCGATTAGGACGTTGTTAAAATATAAAAAATTAATTAATGGGGGTTTAGAGTTTATTATCGGATGTGGACAAGGCAAGGAGACAAAAAGTGGTGACCTATCTCTATAATATTATTCTAACATTAATAGATATTAATAACACCCTTGTCTTGTCTATTTTATATTTTATTTATACACTCTCCAATCAATTTCACAGCCGGAAAGCGTGGGTTTCAAAGAAAACCTTTGCGTATTGATATTGTGCGTATATTCTTGGTCAGTATACCTTAAAAACATGAAGACAAATGGGATGAATGCGGTTAGACAAAAAATAAAACCTGTGGCTTTTTACAAGACCTTATAGTTTAGAATTTATTGAACGTCTTTCCGGGAAGAAAATTGACCACTTTTTGCTCATAGTTTTCATACTTTATTTTCCTTATTTGACTTACTTGGTTGACCACATCATCAAATCAAATAATTTGTTAAGCTCTCAATGTGAACTGAACTTGACATTATGGTTTCATAGTCCTTTGAACAGTCGCACAGTCTAATCAATTTATTATTTTTGACAATTCATTCCTGTGGGCAAAAATAAGATTATGTCAAGACTTGACATCCTCAACCTTGAACTTTATAAATGAACTTCAAAAATCAGGGTGGTTTTTGTATCATATCGTCTGAACACTTGCGCTGGGTGTGGGTCCCACAAATTGTATCAGTCCGTATAGTTTGTGCTTGACCACTAAAATACGCACCCGGTCTGACTGAAAAAAAAGTCAATCAATTCATAATGGCATTAATGATTAATTTATGTATATTGTTAAAAGGTTCAAAGAAGAAGGGCGGATTTGTGAGACATGGGAGAGGACCTAGGATTCCATTCGCTCCACACCAAATCGCTGTCCTCGAAAGCACTTTTTCAAAATCACAATATTTGAGCAGCGATTGCATTCATCGTCTAGCTGATACTTTGCACCTGAGTGAAACCCGGGTAAGCCTGATCTCCGAATCCCATCATCCGATCTCCTGGGAATTCCAGATTACACCGACCACTTAAGCACTCAATATTATCCAGAGAGTTGGCATGCAAATATCAAACACTACATATTTGATATGCACTGACGTTTTTCAATTTCTGATCCTCAATTTTTACGTGCCATCAATGCGCGATTTGTATATAAATTCTATAAAAATGTACATTTTCTATTTACTCATTCCCGTTTTAAGGTCAAAATCTGGTTTCAAAATCGTCGAGCGCGTTACCGCCGTGAGAAAGAGTCACCATTCAGTAATGGCGGCGTGGGCGTGGGATCACCACCGCAAGGAGCAAATCTGAAAAATGGCGACTCAAAAACACTTTCACCTAAGGGATCATTTGACAGCATTTATCCAGACGGCTCAGACCAGGATCACTTGAATCATCGGAAATGCTTTAGTAAACGAAAACTATTAATTCCAGACTTCATCTCAATGCAACTTCAACATCATCGTCAAGCTCAGCAATTACAGTACTATTTACAACAGGGTTTCCCACACACTAATTTACATAATAATTCTGGACCTCATACTGTTCATCCTGGGTTTCATTTTCAACTAGGGGCTAATGGTGGATTACTACCGACAGATTTCGGAGCAGGGTTTAATAGTGCAGAAGCAGCGGCTCAATTAAGTCGATTTATTTGTTCGAATTCAAACACAAATTCAAATTCTGCATTTGTTCCTACCTCTGCCTCCGTCCCCATGCAAATGCAAATGTCTTTCCCTTGATTTAATTTATTTCTACTGATTTCACACGTGTTCAATTAATTTATTTATTGTTAAGATTGTTATTCCTTTACTGCTCATTTTGATAATAGGCATAGTATATTTTATAGTGAAACCTGTCGGCGCGACCACCTTGCTTAGAACACTGTGTCGACCGATCGTACTCAAGCTAAATTAATAAGATCGATCAAAACAGTGGTCTTCTGTAGCAGGTTTCTTCACTGGGCTACACATATTTAATTGTACTGTATATCCGCGAAGAGAACGTAAATAAATTATGTATTCTGTATAATTATCGGTTTAAACTTTTCATCCATTTTGTAATAAAATATAGCCTAACATTTACATCAAAAATTTTGGACTCTAATTGCATTTCATTTTTGGTTGGCCAGACGTTTAACTTGAGTAACAGAATTATGTACCTGATCATTGCGAAACAGACAAAAATTATCTGACCAAAAAAATCAATTCGAAGAGTTTGGAAAAGAAAAATTCAGAAGATACAAAAAGTGATTTCACTTCCACATTTTGAAGTTTTCATTTTTAGTCTCTCAACAAATTCAATTTGAGGTAATTTTTGCACACCTTTCTACTAAAACCAACATTTTCACCAATGGTATTTTCTAATTTCATAAAACCCTCAAAACCTGATTTTATTTTCAAGACACTGAATTCTCCATCAGAAAAATTGAAATTCATATAAGAAAATATTGTTGAATATCGATTTACATTTTGTATCCGTTGCGTAATGTTGTAATTTTCATATAAGAAAATTTATTTCCATTGAGCGCACATTTTGTAAAATATTGTTAGAATGTCAGAGATCAATTACTCAATCACAGAGCAATTACGCAATATTATTACACATCTCAACAAAAATTACATATAATTCAATTACCATCATACGAAATTAGCACAAGCTTGATCTTTTACTATTTTTTATATAAAATCGTGCATGATTGCGAACCCTTACGATAAGTTTGTTTGGTTGTTAAGGTCACTCGCCAACCAAACCATCTCGGATCAATAAATCAACAAATCCGAATTTCCGAAATCTACGTGGGAAACAATTCAACAAGTGAAAACTCTTACCAAGAATTGGTCTACAAAAAAAAATACGTCGAATTTTTAGAATTCAGATTTAGAAAGTGACTGAACAATTCAAATAATTAAAAAACTGATACATATTACGACACGACTACAATCGTAATTTTAAAATTACGATCGACAGCGATATATAAAAATCGCCATACATTTTACCAATTAAAATGGAAGATATCTTGGGTGGACCGGTGGAGTCCATGGAGGAACTCTACAATCCTGGACAAGCATGGGCTGATGACTCCAAAGGGACACTCGCAATCTCCGTAGAGGAGCCACATATTATGGTCAAAGCCCCAAGGGCGAAAAGTATTGGTCCACGTCCTTCCAGGTTGTCCCGAGTTGAAAAAATCCAAGCTCCGGTGACAGAGTCCAAGAAAACGTTTCGAGACTCCTTGTCAGGGTCATCAAGTCTGAGCACATTTTTGGGGAAGAAAAGTGACAGTGCAGAATTAGGACCACACGTCCATCATCACCATCATCATGAGAAAGGTCAAGTTCAATCTGTCCATACTTTCCTCAAGGAGAGGATTCTCTACCATGGACCGAAACCTTATTTGGACGAGTATGCATACATGCAATTAAATATTTAAAAATTTATAGGGATGTCCGTAATTAATATATCAAATTTTTATCGCATAATTTTTTATCGCAGTTATGAATCAAGCAAGGCCAAATATTTTCTTCCCATTCCAAAACCACCGAAACGGATCCGTCAAACTGAAAACGTGGTTGTGGAACCAGTGAAAATCCAAGCCGTCGGTTCAGACGATTCAGACATTTCAGGTGGAGGTGCAGAAGAAGAAAAACGAATCTCATTCGCATTCAATACAGAAAGTGTAAGTTCAAAGAATATTTTTAAAATAACATTAATTACTTTGTGTCTGCAGAATTAGTGCAGCATGGTATGTTTATTTTAAATTAATTCTACAGATTCTTCGCCAAGAGGAGGTCATTGCGCCTCCACAGTCTCCAGAAGAAGAACCCGCCGTGACAAGTGTTGAGGCTGAGGCTCAGAAGAAAGCCAAAAAAGCACCTCCTGTCGTCAAAGCTAAAAAATTTGTACCACCCGCAGAATCTCTCGTTTCGATCACGGAAAAGATTTGTAGTAAGAACTATGC
Source organism: Protaphorura armata (assembly GCA_034700305.1). Taxonomy (NCBI): domain Eukaryota; kingdom Metazoa; phylum Arthropoda; class Collembola; order Poduromorpha; family Onychiuridae; genus Protaphorura; species Protaphorura armata. The sequence goes on from JAQIXO010000041.1 coordinate 37,930, forward strand.
AAGGCTGTACCAAAATTCGACAATCAAAATTATGCAAATTATTAATGCATTTTTATGATTTTCAAAAAATTTAGTGTTAAAAGATCAGTCCAGATTGCCGACCACGTTAAGGGAGCACTACATTGGCTATAAACCGGTCAAGGGTTATTCAGGGTGTGCGGACAGGACGGAAGGTCATCCAGAGTGTTTACCACCAGGAGAATTAGTAAGAAAGGCGATTAAAACAAATGAGCTTTGGGGAATTCCTGAATACACCCCATTGGATAAAAATACATTCATTGATCTGATGAGAAAAATGGAGAAGTATCCAAATAGTGACTATGTGTGTTTGTCCTTTGCCACATCTCATACTTCACCGGATTTTAATCCATATTGTTTTCAGTAAGTGATTAATACATGTGTGTTTTACGCTGCGCTGAATTCCCAGACCTTACGCGTTATTACGAATGTCAATTAATGCATGAATAATTCTTATACAGAATTGTCCGATTTAAAGATGTGAATCCAAAGCAGTACTACACGCTCAGTAAATATGGACTCCTGCATTTCACAGTCGGATTTTCTGAGTACATTTCTATGTTTGAATTTGAAAAACAAATGCATATGTTTGACCGTGTCAAAAAGGTACAATGAATTAACATTATTGGGGTGGTTAATTTATTTGTAAATTTTTAGAACAAGGAATTTACTCGGTATGTTCGCATGCCTTTTTGTTTCTTTGTATTTTGCAGATCACATTTTTCATCCAATACCGTTTATGGAAGGCATTTTACTTGTGGCGCTACAATGTGCGCCATAATAAAGTTCGACTACATCGAAAAATGTTGGAAGAATCTTTGTTCATCACAAAACGCCCTCTCAGAATCATGATGATGGAAATGTTAAAAATTTCAGAGAAGGTATTAATTGTATTTGTGTCCTTGGACTTACAAAGATTAAAAGTACGCCGATTTTAATTACTGTATGTTTTTTAACAGGTGGCTGACATGGGATTCCTAACCATAAGACAAACTTGTGGGCTCAAAGAATTTTTAGTTTTACAAGAAAATCGTGTGAGGGAAATCCGTGCTAGACTGACATCCTATCAGCTCATGGTCTCTGAAATGAGCTTGGCCGCTTGTCGGTCCGCACTCATGGACGACGGATTTTCTCCGGATCAGTATCCACAAGAAATGGAATATTACATGAAAGGATTAGAAGGTTTTTATTTTAAAACTGAAATTAATGCAAAATATTCTCCACAGAATGTAAGGACTAAAATTATTTCTCTTCCGATTTCAGTTCCGGTCGACAGTTTGATGAACCCAATGGATTTATTGTCATATCCTGGCCAATGGTTGTCATACTCAAAGCAAATGCAAAAAAGACGACTCTGTGCAAGACTAACAAAGTACGCAGTAGAAATTGGATTAATTTAAAAATCTTGTACTTTTTTAAGAAATTAACTAATTATGTAACTTAATTTATTTATTTTACAGTTTTATTCATTTGATTGACTACTATGCTCAAGAGACTTGTCACCGTCTACTCAAAAATTCAGTTTTTACTCTCATGTGTGAAATGGAAGCCAGAGTTCGAAATGAACCTGAGGAATTTTTACTTTATTCCAAACATCGAGACAGATTTGAATTGATGAAGGAAAAGAATGAGAGATTTGTAAGTAATTCGTAATTTTTTAAATTCTGTATCGTTTTTTGTCAATTAATAATCATTGTATGGATTTTTTGTACTAGAATGGTGAAGTGACTTTGGCTGAAGATCCGGATCCAATTTTTGACGTGGGTGTTTCATGGAATGATGATGGGTTGATGTTCTCACCCGTTACCGAAGATTATTCAAAAGCCATGAGATTTTTAATGGGAACTTGGGAAAATGAAGTTCAGGCTTATGAAAATATGCTCCCCAGGGATTCCTTCAATCCTTACACCCAGTATGAATTTGTTACTCTCAAACTTCTAATTAATAGCTTTAAAGAAAATATGTGATGCATGTATTTAAAAAATTTATTTGTACAGAGTAATTGTTAACGGCTACATGGATGAAAAAACTTGTGGAGAAGGGCCGAGTCTGAATCAACTTTTAACGACGGATTCTGATCTCGTTGAACTCCATGATGTAATCGATGCGATTTTTATGCATAGTTTTGAAGTGTGCCGAGGTTATATTGAAAAATTTGAACATGTCCGACAATTCTGTCAAGAAAATGATGCAACAGATATTGAGAAATTTAGGGCAATTGAAGGTATTGTTTAAGCAATGAACTTTCTGTAGAAAATTGACGAACATTTGTACGACGTACTAATTGAAACTAAAAACCGTTAAAATTATTTCAATAGATGTTCAAGTGTTCAGTAAACTATTGGAAAAATACCATATCCAGATGGATACCGTTCAAGAGTAAGATTTATGCTACCTATTTTTTGAATTTTAGTTACTGTTTCGTAACACTGTTTAAAATTTTGCTGTACACTACACACAGGGTTGAGGACGAAAAGAATTTAGGACTTTTTAGGGTGAACAACCGAGTTCTCCGAAACAATGCTTATCCTTCAATCCATCGCTGCATTGAGGTCGTCAATGAAACATTACCACTGTGAGTTAGCGATTTCAATACAGGGTGGCCCAAAAATAACCGGATATTTTGTGCTTGCAAAAAGGCCGGTTACTTTTAGGCCATACTTTTATACATTTCTGAGAATATATTTCTGACTTCTGACTTCGATTAATTTTGAAGGTTTGGAGGAATATGTGTGCGTCAATTGACGGAGAGAATGACAACAGCACTGGAGGTTCTTGAGAAATACCCAGTCACTGCAGATGAATATGTGGATTATCTTCTCTTCCTTGAAGATATCCAAGAAAAGATGGATGATATTGAGCAGAGTTTAGACATTTGTTCAGAAATCTACGATTTGTTGTTTTACTATGAAATCCCTGGAAATGAAGAGGACATTGGAGGATTTTCGGTAAGGATAGAAGTAGACGTACAATAAATAATAAAAAAGTATGTTTTTTTTGGCTTAAATCTGATATTTTTTTCAATTAAACTTATATTTTCTTTTGCAGAGTCTCACAGGAACGCTCTCACAGCTCCGTGGATTAATCGATAGACAGATTTTGAATAGGGACGTCTTGATCACCGAACTGATTGAACAATTCCGAATTGACACGGAGAGAATTCACGAAGACATGGCGGAGATTCAGGAAATTTCAGAAGTATGTGATTTTTAATTACATTTTGATGAAATTGTCACACGTTATTCTTAAACCCATAACAATAATTAATGCAATTACAGGCAGCGGAAGTACTTGACCCAAACACGGATCCCATTCCGATGGCAGAAAGATTGACGGAATGCCGAGACACTTTACTGGCACATCAAGAACGAGCTGCAAAATTTAACATTTACCAGAAACAACTGAAGGTAGTTTTTCAAAACCCTCAATAATAACAACAATCATTAAAAATTTCCACACATTTTTATAGTTGGACGTAACAAACTATGATGATCTGGACAAATTATTGATTGAAGTCAAACTCCGCCATCAACTATGGGACTCCATTACAAGCTGGGCAGTCCAAAGAGAAGATTGGGACGTCGCGATGTTAGAATCCAGATTTTTACAAATATTTATACAATTTATTAAAAAATTTGGAATAACCTGAACCTCTCGTTTTTCTCTGAAGCTTTAACACATTAGACCAAGAAGACATGACCCGAGAGGTCAACCGGTATGTTAAAAGTATTCAACAACTTGAAAAAGGTCTTCCGCCCAATGAAGTCGTTCCAATTCTAAAGGACAAAGTTGAAGCTATGCGTAGTCAGGTACTTATCCGGCCTTTCAAATATTTTTTAATGCAGGCGGATTATTTTGGAGTGTTTTAAATTATGAATAATATTATAAATTTCATATTTTATCTATGGATTCTTCCCTCAGCTCCCTCTGATTGCCAATTTACAAAATCCAAATCTGAAGAGACGCCATTGGGACATTTTAGAGAAAGCTATGAATCGTAACTTAACTGATGAAAATGTAACGCTCAAGAGTTTGAATGAAGAAACTGGAGTTCAAAATTTTGCTGAACTCATTCAAGAAGTTTCTGCTCAAGCGTCTTCTGAATTTAGTTTGGAAGCTTTGCTTAAGAAGGTAGGATAAAATAACTGCTAAAAATTTCACAGAATTTGGACACACAATAAAACAACAGTATCTTTTTCTATTTAGGTTGAAGAGTCTTGGAAAGAAATTGAATTTCTGGTTCTACCGTACAAAGATCAAAGAGATAATTTTATACTGGGTGGAACGGATGACATTCAAGTACTATTGGACGACAGTAACATTAATATGGCCACGATTGCGAGCTCAAGACATGTTGGGCCGATCAAACATAAAGTGGACGAGTGGGTTCGCCTGTTGGACTTATTTTCAAAGACACTGGTCAGATTTTCAAAATGGAGTCTTGCATCTAAATCTTACAAACTAACCTACATTTATATTATAATATTTTTTTTGAAATTTTAGGACGAGTGGCTCACCTGTCAACGAAATTACATTTATCTCGAGTCCATTTTCTCCGCTCCAGGTTAATAATTTAATTTCAAAGTAATTAGAAAACTTTATTATTGGGAAAAAATTGTAAAGATTTTTGTAAATAGATATTCAAAGACAATTACCAAACGAGTCCAAGATGTTTGCCCAAGTGGACAAAAATTGGCGTGAAATAATGCAACGGACAAACAAGGTAAATTAAATGAAAATGATGTCTTTAAAAATTGAAAAGAAAATTCTGCAATTTCATATGCCAATTTCAATTTAATGTTTCAAGATGCCGTCAGCTTTAAGAGCGGCGACAGGCACTGGAATTTTGGAGCAAATTCAGTTGAGTAATGAACTCTTGGATCAAATCATGAAATGCTTGGATGATTATTTGGAATCCAAACGTGTCATTTTCCCTCGTTTCTATTTCTTATCCAATGAAGAACTTTTGGAAATATTGGCTCAGGTAAGGTCATCAGAAAACTGTCATTCATTAGGTTACTGTTACCGTTAATTTTTTTTTGTAATTTAGACGAGAAATCCTCAAGCAGTCCAACCACATCTTCGGAAATGTTTCGACGCTATTCAAAAGCTTGAATTTGGTGGACCAGCTAATGCTGTTGCACTGGACGTCCTCGCAATGTTCTCACCAGAGGATGAACGCGTGTCTTTAACAAAGGTCACAGTCACAGTCATAAAGATGACCTTGGATAAACCAGTTGAATTAAAATCACAATCATAATTACTTTTTGTAAATTATATTAGGGCTTAAAAGCTCGTGGAAATGTTGAAGATTGGCTTGGGAAAGTTGAGGACGCCATGTTTCAATCATTGAAGAGAACAATGAGAAATGCATTGGCAGACTATCACGTATTTGAACGTGAGGAATGGTTACAAAAATTCCCATCACAAGTAAGAAGCGAAAAACAATCAAAAAATAATTTTGCATGCACATTTTATAAAATTATAACTCTACGTATGTGCTTGTGCATTGCAGTGCGTTCTGACAATCTCACAACTCATGTGGGCTCAAATGGTTCATGAAATTTTGGATGCACCTGGAAATAAAATTCAAGGAATGAAGGAATTTGAGCTCAAAAATTTTGAGAGTCTAAACAAATTGGCTGCAATGGTCAGAGGTCAATTGGCTCCATTGGTTCGTGCTGTTCTATGTGCCCTCATCACGATTGATGTCCATGCTCGTGATATTATCACTAGTATGGTAGCTAAAAGGGTAGATAATAGGTAAGACATTAATAATTGTGATTTCGATCAGATCTGATAATTTGATTATCTTATCTGAATATTTCGCATCAGATAATAAGGTAAAATTATTAAAACACATTTATTTAGTAACAATTTCGAGTGGCTGAAGCAACTTCGTTATTACTGGGAAGCATCTCAAGAAGTTGCTGTCGCGAGAATGGCCAATGCACAATATTTTTATGGCTACGAATACCTTGGAGGTAAGTCCATAGAACTTTAATTATATAATATTAATAGAACTTTGGAGATTAGACTATATGGTTTACATAAATATAATATTGTACATTACAGCGTCTCCTCGGTTGGTCATTACTCCACTCACTGTAAGTGTCATCTCAATTCAGACATACATTTAAAAATGAATTTTATCCAAAATATGTAACATAAATTTTTAACCATACGCAGGATCGGTGTTACTTGTGTTTGATGGGAGCCCTTCAATTGGATTTGGGTAAGATATTTTTAGAAAAACGTTACATAAGCGTTTCATCGTTTTTACTGAAAATTAAATGTCCAATTTATTTCATTCTTACAGGTGGAGCCCCTGCTGGTCCAGCCGGTTCGAAAATAATTCATAATGCTGTGATTTTATATGGCAGGTGTTCTGCGGTGAATGTGTTTCGTTATTACAATGCAGATCAGCCTGTCATATGAAATAAATTCACATTTTAGTACCAATGCTCAGGAATGTTAATAATTTTTATTTTGCTAATTGTTTCAGGTACTGGGAAGACTGAGACGGTTCGTTCGTTGTTAAAATTTTCTAGTGAAGCCATATATTACAATTATGTGTATTTAACTCAAACTATTATATTTTTCTGATAATACAGACAAAGGACTTGGCAAAATCTTTGGCCTTCATGTGCGTAGTTTTTAATTGCTCCGAGGGATTGGACTATAAGGTGATCATTTTCTCCGATTTTTTTTTGGTTTCATTCCAAATATAGAAATGAAATAAATTATAATTTGTTACCCTTGAACTTTTAGATGATGGGTCGCTTCTTCGCTGGTCTTGCACAATCTGGTGGTTGGTGTTGTTTCGATGAGTTTAATCGAATTGATATCGAAGTACTCAGGTGGGGAACGAATTGTATTACCTGGCCAGAGGTCATTGATTTACGTTTATTTGACACATTGTGTTCTAATTAACTATTCTTTTATGAAATTAGTGTGATTGCTCAACAATTAATTACGATTCGCTTGGCGAAAGTCAACAAATTGAGCCGATTCTTATTCGAAGGCCGTGAAATCAAATTAGTAAAGACTTGTGCTGCTTTCATCACAATGAATCCTGGATATGCTGGTAAATAAAATTAATTGTACAAAAAAAATGAACAAATATTTGGAACATATAATAATAAGTAAAATACATTCAAAAAATTTGTTCCACAGGGCGGACGGAGTTACCAGACAATTTAAAAGCACTTTTCAGACCAATTTCTATGATGGTTCCTGATTACAGTAAGTTCTTAAAATTTTTGTCACGCGCTACAAGTTCAGTTCCTGAATTTTATTAATTGAAATTACAGCATTAATCGCTGAAGTGATTCTGTACTCGGAGGGTTTTGAGTCTTCAAAATCTCTTGCAAATAAAATGACACAGATGTACAAACTTTGTAGTGAGCAACTTTCTCAACAAGGTATTCTATTTTTTAAAAAAAGAAATCATTTTTGTAATTTTTAAAAATTCCACTTCAAAGTCGAAGTCAAATCAAAATCTTTGTGTAGATCATTATGACTTTGGAATGAGAGCCGTCAAATCTGTTCTGGTCATGGCTGGTAGTTTGAAACGATCAAATCCTGATATCAATGAAAATGTTGTGCTCATTCGAGCACTTCGGGACTCTAATTTGCCGAAATTCTTAGCTCATGATGCAATCCTCCTTCATGTAAATAACATTTTCAAATTTCCATTGTCAATTCTCTGAAAATCACTTTTCAATTACTATAGGGAATTATTCAAGATCTTTTCCCGGGTGTTGTGATCCCAGAGCAAGACTACGGAGCATTACAGAAAGAGGCCGTTAAATCTTCAAGGGACAAAGGTCTACAGTCCCCAGAATGTTTTATAAGAAAGGTCATTCAACTCTACGAAACAATGGTCGTCAGACATGGCGTCATGTTGGTTGGACCAACAGGGGGTGGCAAAACATCAATTTACGAAGTAAGTGTACAAATGCTATGCTACCACAAGCAAATAGCACGACACACTCTGCATGTCCAACTTCGAAATGTGTAAATAAAAGTTAATATGAAAAATGTATCTCTAATTCTAGGTTTTAAGGGCAGCTCTAACTGCATTATCCGCCAATAAGATCGAAGGCCCAATGTTCCGCCCCGTTGACACATTTATTCTGAACCCTAAGGCAGTTTCCTTGGGAGAACTCTATGGGGAAGTTAATCCATTGACTTTAGAATGGAGAGATGGTTTATTAGGAATCATGGTTCGAACTGCTGTAAAGGTAATTAATTGGATGCGCGCTGTTGCTAATTACGCCAATGCCAAAAATATGTACTCCATTTCATGAAATTCGGGTTTATAATTTTATTTGCGTGTGTAGCCAAAAGCCACTTATCCACAATGGGTGATTTGCGATGGACCAGTGGACGCTATTTGGATTGAGAACATGAATACAGGTACTTGTGAATATAAAAACGTATGAAAGCCGAACACATTTTATGCCTATTAAATAAAATACTAAAACTCTCATTTTTTTTAACACAGTGCTGGACGACAACAAAATGCTTTGTCTTGCTAATTCAGGTAAGTTAGGAAAAATTTCAAAATTTTGATGCAGAAAATCTTCTACTAAAAATTATGGGTATTTTTGTAATACAGAGAGAATTAAACTAACAAATTGGGTACGAATGATGTTCGAGGTCCAAGATTTGTCCCAAGCATCTCCAGCCACGGTTTCCAGGTAAAGACAAAGAACGGAGCTTTATTTCTGTACAGGGTGGATCAAAACTTCGACCAGTGCACCTTAACTAAAAAAATCTCTGCTTAAACAGATGTGGCATGGTTTACGTTGACCCGAAAGAGATGGGTTGGAAGCCATTCGTGGAATCATGGCTTCAGAGGTTATCTTCACCACAGGACGAAATGAAACCGTTTCTTCATAGACTTTTCATGAAGTACATGGACCAAGGATTTGCCTTTGTTCAGAAAAATTGTCAAGAAATAATGGCACAGGTCAGTGGCGGCGCGGCACGGTGTCTCTATAAAGATGCATGCATATTTTTGTTCACCAAACATGTGTATTGTTATATTTTATCTGTATGTGCAAAATCTTATGTCTGTGGTTTACAGTCACAAATGGGAAAAATCAGCATGATGTGTAGTATACTCCAAGCACTATTGACCAAACGTGGACTCGACTATGAATTAGAGCGTCCAAAATTCCTTCAACTCCTCACACAAATATTTTTGTTCGCTTATCTTTGGGCTCTCGGAGGAAATATTCATGAAAAATTTCATGAAATGTTTAGTAATTATGCAAAGTCTCAATTTGCATCTGAAGAATTTTGCAAGTAAGTCAGTCAGTCAGTCAGATTTAACATATTACCAGTCTGGGCGAATATAATTTTTATTGCCTAATTTACATGTTTTAAAATATACAGACTTCCAAAAACTGGTCATCTCTGGTCTTATTACAATAATTTTGAGAGTCGAAAGTTGGACATGTGGGAAACGATTATGCCAGTTTACATTTACTCGAATGCTGTTTCCTTTGTCGACGTTCTTGTTCCAACTGTTGATACTGTTCGATTCGGATTTCTATTGGAGCTTTTGTTGTCAGTGAATCGTGGAGTGTTGTTCACTGGGCTAACTGGTAAGAAAAATTAAGATCGATATCCCATTGCGTTTGCGGTCTGTGGCAAAGAATTCTAACCCTGAATAAAATTTTAATTTATATACATAATTTTCGTAGGAACTGGAAAATCTGCAATAGCCAAATATGTTTTGGGATCAATCTCATCAAAATATGACTATGTACCTGTTTTCATAAACTTTTCTGCTCAAACGACAAGTCAAAGAACACAAGAAATGATTGAAGGAAAACTTGAGAAAAGGAAGAAGGCACTTTTGAGTGCACCGATTGGGAAAAAAGTGATTGTGTTTATCGATGATGTGAGTTAATTAAAGAAAAATGGACCAAAAAATTGTCTGTCATGCCCACACAAAATTTAAAACAATTTTAAATTTATTTTAGCTCAATATGCCAAAATTGGACCGCTATGGGTCTCAACCAGCACTTGAACTCCTTCGGTAAATATTGTCAATTCTGAATCGCATATACCAGCTCGATTAACTAATAAAATTAAAATTTATAAAAAACGAAACAGGCAACTCCTGGATTTCAATGGATGCTATGACCGTACCAAATTATATTGGAAAGAACTTCAAAATGTGATTTTAATGAGGTGCAGTATTTACATACATAAATGTCCAAAAAATTATTTTGTAAAAGCATTTCGAAAATTTTAAACACGTCGCTTGGAATTTCAGTGCTTGCGGCCCGGCAGGTGGAGGTAGAAATCACGTGACACCTAGACTCCTTCGACATTTTTGTATGTTGGCCATTCCAACGCCCAATCAAAATGTTCTCAAACAAATTTATCGGGTAAGATTTGCCGCATAATTCTTGTTAAAAATAGTATTGAATATCTTGAAACGAAAATAACGTTAAGGTTATTATTTCAATACATTTCTAGGCAATCATGAGGGGTTTCTTAGCTGATTTTGACGCTGAAGTCCGAGACATGGCTGATGCGGTTGTGAATGCATCAATCGATACTTATCAATTCATGGCACAAACGTTTTTACCCACGCCATCCAAATCTCACTATTTATTCAACATGAGAGATTTGTCCAAATGTATTCAAGGAGTACTCCAAGCCAATAAAACGGTGACGGTGACCAAGAAAAGTCTTGTCAGGTAAAATTTTTAGTGCCTCATAATTTTAATTTCAAAATTTAATTAAAATTATGTGTTTTACAGATTGTACTACCACGAATGCCAAAGAGTTTTCCATGACAGATTGACGGATGAGACAGACAAGATGATTTTCTGTAACAGTTTGGCAGAATTGTGCACATCCGTCTTGGATGTCCCAACGAATGCAGATGAAATGAAAGGAATTATTTTTGGTGATTTCATGAAAATTGGAGTTGACAGAGAGAATCGAGTTTATGATGAAATAACGAGTCAGGAAAAACTCAAACATGTTCTCACCGTAAGCGATTGATTAAAGCACCGCGGACCGTAGGTGTCACTTATACTTTAATACACAGATTAAAAAAATTTGGTTAATTATATTTCAGGATTATCTGGACGAATACAATATTACGACACCCAAAGAAATGCAATTAGTATTTTTTGGAGATGCTGCGGAACATATTGCAAGGGTTGCTCGAATTTTGAGAACTGATCGTGGTAACGCACTTTTAGTGGGTGTTGGAGGTAAAAAAATATTCTGTCTTCTATAATCCAGCAAATATTCCAATTGTTCATAAGAAAAATTAACAAAATAATGGACTTTAATTCCAGGAACTGGAAAGCAGAGTTTGACAAAACTGTGTGCTCATATCTCCGGCTATAAGTGAGACAACTTTGCAAAATTTATTTTGTCTAGTATTTATTCTTTATTTCAATTTTTGTATAATGTATAAATCTGAACAGGTGTTTCCAAATTGAATTAATGCGTGGATATGACTACTCGTCTTTCCATGATGATTTGAAGAAACTCTACGAAATTGCTGGAATGAACAATGAACCCTTAGTCTTCCTATTCACGGACACTCAAATTGCTTATGAGGAATTTCTTGAAGACATTAATAATATTCTTAACTCTGGTATGTAGCGCGATGTATTAAAATTCTTGGTAATTTCTTTAGATTTTCTGCGCGTGATGAGATCGTCCCTGGATGTATCGGTGTTCAAAAATTTAATTTTGTTGAACCTTAGGTGAAGTTCCGAATCTCCTTGAGCCTGAAGATCAAGAAAGATTGATGGCCGGAGTTCGAGCTGATGCCAAAACTATTGGAATCCAAGAGAATGACCGGGATGGAGTGTACGATTATTTCATTCGAAGAATTCGTTCAAATCTTCATATTGTTCTATGTATGAGTCCGGTCGGAGATAATTTTAGGTTTGTTCATCTTTTACCACTGTACAACGTCGCACGCAATACGCAGGGTGGCTCAAAAGAGCACATTCCAGCATTTCCGATTCTCGTCGACACATTAACTTTATATAGCCTGGACTTTTTTTCAGAATCCGATGCCGAATGTTTCCATCCCTGGTCAATTGTTGCACTATCAATTGGTTTACAGAATGGCCGACAGAAGCACTCTTATCCGTCGCCATAAATTTCATGTCGAAAATTGAACTCGGACGAGGTGTGACGGTGGAAGCCATGGCTGATATTTCTGTATTAGTGCATGAGGTTCGTAATTTCATTTGACTTTTGACATAACGCGAAAATACGATTTATGTATCGTTTTCATTTTTAAAATTTCTAATTAGAGCGTGACAGAAATGTCTGAACGATTCTACGCCGAAATGAGAAGACGATACTACACAACGCCAAGTTCATATTTGGAATTGATTAATTTGTACACGACTATGTTGAATGAGCGTCGAGACAAAATCAACTCCGGAAAAGCTCGAATTCAAAATGGTTTAACGGTTAGTAATACATTTTTTCTAAATAATTTATTTCTGTTCAAAAATTTTAAAATGTATTTTTTGTCATTACAGAAACTTTTGGAAACAAATGTGCTCGTGAAAGACATGCGGGTTGAGCTCAAAGAATTGGAACCAATTCTTGTAGCAAAATCCAATGCGGTTGAGAATTTGATTCTAAAATTGGCCGAAGATCAAGCAGCTGCAGATATTGTTCGAAGAAATGTTCAAGAAGAGGAAGCTATTGCGAAAGTACGTATTGTTCACAAAGTGGTTAATTCTTTGGAAAAATTTCTTGAGGATTCTAATAGTTCTAGTTCAACGTTTTATCAATAATTAGGAAAAAGCTGTCGAGACACAAGTGATTGCCGAAGATGCTCAACGAGATTTAGCAGAAGCAATGCCTGCCCTTGAAGCTGCTGTAAAATCATTGGATGCTTTGGATAAAAATGATATTGCTGAAATCCGTGTATTTCAAAAACCACCAGAACTGGTCAGGACTGTCATGGAGGCAGTGTGTGTTTTATTCGAAAAAAAGTACGAGTCCACTCATTAATAACTCAGGCATTTTAATTACTAAATTATTAAGACATTAAATAAATAACACATTTTTTTATTATCAGACCGGATTGGAATATGGCGAGAACCCTGCTGAACGACGCTGCTTTTCTGAAAAAACTGTATGACTTTGACAAGGATAATGTATCAGAGAACACAATCAAGAAACTAAAAGTTTATATTGATAACGAAAAATTTAAGCCAGAGAAAGTTGAAAAGGTATCAAAAGCATGTAAATCCATTTGCATGTGGGTCAGAGCCATTGACTTGTATGCAAAAGTATTCAAAACAGTGGAACCAAAAAGAAATCGGTAAAATACATTTTTAGAAGTACACTTTTTTTAAAAAAAGAGAACACCGAATTAAATATTTTAAAAAAACTTTTTTTAGATACATGGCCGCTCAATCTGAACTGGATCAAATCATGGAGACTCTTAAATTGAAACAATCTGAGTTGAATGCTGTAGAAAGGAAAATCACTTCACTCCAGGAAATTTATCAAAGCAATGTAGATGAAAAACAGAAATTGGAGGACAATATGGAACTCACAGCTGCGAGACTTCGTCGCGCTGGGAAATTGACAAGCGCTTTGGCTTCAGAACAAACTCGTTGGGCGGAATCTGTCAAGGTACAAAATCCAATCGCATCGTACACGGTCCGCGGTGATCCATGAATATTTGTTTCATACATACAATGCATAATAATATGATTTTTTACAGAAATTTGACGAGGAAATGGAGAATATTATCGGAGATGTATTCGTGGGTGCAGCTTGTATTGCATATTTCGGGGCATTTACGAGTCATTACCGTAATATACTGGTCGCAGAATGGGTTAAAAGATGTTTGGAGTTGGGATTACCTGTTAATCCTAATTTCACGTAAGGGAACACCATTTTTTACGGTTCAGTATTTATTTGTTTAGCTTTTATTTAATCTCCCTATCTTTGATAGGCTTGTCTCATTTGCTGATCCTTTTGAGGTACGGGTTTGGAATGCAAACGGTTTACCACGAGATAACACTTCGACAGAGAATGCAGTTTTGGCCACACGAGCTAGGAGATGGCCGCTAAGTAAGTGCTCGATCAGGACATATCCAATTCGTGCCATTTATGGTTTTCTATAAAATTTTCTATCATTTCTATATTTCAGTGATTGATCCTCAAGACCAAGCTAATCGCTGGGTGAAACAACTTGAAGGAGACAAAAATCTTAAGGTTTTGAAATTGACGGACTCCACATTCATGAGGACAATGGAGAATTGTGTCCGATTAGGAAATCCAGCACTGTTGGAGGAAGTTGGTGAATCACTTGATCCGTCACTCGAACCAATTTTATTGAGACAAACATTTGTCCAGGTAATTGAACGCTCTAAAACTAAAAATACAATGCACGTGTGCCCGAAGGATCGAATCACTAAACTGAACTTGGATTTGTTTAACTGTAGGCCGGACGAGTAATGATCAGGCTCGGAGATTCCAACGTAGACTATGATCAAAACTTCCGTTTATACATGACCACGAAATTAGCTAATCCTCACTACCTCCCTGAAGTTTGTATCAAAGTCACGATCATAAATTTTACTGTGACAATGTCTGGACTAGAAGATCAACTGTTGAGTGATGTTGTTGGATTAGAAAGACCAGATTTAGAATCACAAAGATTAGCTTTAGTGACACAAATCAATTTAGATAAAAATCAACTTGTCTCATTAGAAACAAAGATCCTTCGTCTTCTTTTCCAATCTGAAGGGAATATTTTGGATGATGAAGAATTGATTCAAGCTCTGAATGATAGTAAAGAAACATCAACAGTTATCATCAAACGTTTGGCTGAGTCTGAGGTCACGGAGGAGAGAATTAGTGCGGCCCGTGAAAAATATCGACCCATTGCAAGTCGCGGATCTGTATTGTATTTTGTGGTCGCACAATTGTCGGCATTGGATCCTATGTACCAGTACTCTCTCAAATATTTTGCACAAGTATGTTTTACAATATTGATGAGTTTTGTACTTGCTAGTCAATTAAAATTACAAAATAAATGTCTAATTTTTGACGTATTACCCAGGTATTCAACAATTGCATTTCGACCACACCGATGACGGATGAATTGGAAGAACGTCTAAGAATTTTAAAGAAAGAGACCACACTCGCAACCTACACGAATATCAGTCGAGGACTTTTTGAAAAAGACAAAATTATATTTAGTTTTATCCTCTGCACGGACATCATGAGGAGCCGAGACAGTATTACAGATGATGAATGGAATTTTTTCTTGAGAGGCGGAGTTAATGTGGAAAGTGGAAGAACAAAGAAACCATCCCAAGCCACTTGGATTACAATGGCTCAATGGCAAAGTATTTGTGATTTAGAAAGTACATTTGATGTATTGGAGGATTTTTCCATGAGTTGCTTGACCGAAGTCATCAAAATTCATATCGGGAGTTTCAAGACGGTATTCCTAGATTTTTGTACTAGAATGAAAAGCGATAACGTAAAACAATGCAGTGATTTTATTCAAATTTCTTTAATTTCTAGTTGCTGTTTGCAAGACCTGGTGAAAAATTAAAGATCAATGACAAGTGGGACAAGGGGTTGTCGAAATTTCAAAAAGTTGTCATCATCAAGGCTGTCGCAGAAGAAATGGTAATCATTATACGAATATGTTCGACTTATGGCCAAATGCATGATGTGTTTTCTGTATTGGTAATTACGTTATAATTTTGATACACAGTTGGTGGCAGCTATCACGGAATTTGTTCACCAAGAGCTTGGGCAAAAATTCATTGAGAGCCCTGCCATTGACTTGAATGAAATCTACAAGGATTTGAACTGTGTCACGCCATTAGTCTTTGTCCTTAGCGTGGGATCAGACCCAATGGCAAACTTCTATAAGTTTGCCAGTGAACACAATTATCAGGAACGAGTGGCTGCAATCTCATTGGGCCAAGGTCAAGGGCCTGTGGCTGAAGCGCTGATCAGAAACGCTTCGTACAGTGGTGATTGGGTTTTCTTACAGGTAAAAAGAGAAATTTTGTGAAAAGTTATGAAACACACACAGTCCGTCGCAAATAACAATGTTTTTCTTTCTGAAAAAAAATTAAGAATTGTCACTTGGCGTCATCTTGGATGTCTTCCCTGGAGAAAATCGTCAAACGTATGGGTGAAAATGCTGATGATGTGAATAGCACTTACAGACTTTTCTTAAGTTCAATGCCCACACCAACATTCCCAGTGTCAATTTTACAAGACAGTGTAAAAATAACGAATGAACCTCCGAAAGGGATTCGCGCTAATGTTCGACGAGCCTTAGTCGATATGAGTCCTGAATTCTTTGAGGACAATGGTAACTACTATAAAAATAGCTAGGCCTGTTTTTTGAGGCTAGGTCTAGGCCCAACAAATTAATCCTGTCTATTTTTTGTAAATACAGCTTTACAAATGGACTGGAGAAGAGTCATCTTTGGAATTTGTGTATTCCATGCAGTCATCCAAGAAAGAAAAAAATTTGGGCCACTTGGATGGAATATTAAATATGAATTTAATGACAGTGATCGACAATGCTGTTTTCTCAACTTGGAAATGTTTTGTAAAGTTGGGAAAATCCCATGGGATGCTTTGGAATACATTACTAGTGAGTCCATAACTAAAAATCAAACTAATTTTGCTACTACTCACTCAAATTCAAAATGTAACCGGATAGTTTAGGACGAATGTCAACTAATCTGTGTATTTTTTAAAGGTCTGATCACATATGGTGGAAGAATTACGGACAATTGGGACCAAAGATGTTTGACAACAATTTTGAAAGGATATTTTTCAAAGAAAACATTGAGTCGTTCACACAAGTACAGTCCGTCTGGAATATATTTTGCTCCGCTGTATAAAACGATTGATAGATTCATTGAGTATGTTGACAAATTACCAATAATTGATGACCCAGAAATCTTTGGAATGCATGAGAATGCCAATATTACTTTCCAGGTAAAAATATTTTGTCGGACTTCAAAATCTCAATACGAATATGCAACAAATCATAATTTGTGTTTCTTTATAAATTTTGTAGCAACAAGAAAGTAGTTCCCTGTTAAGTTCAATTTTGACAGTGCAACCGCGACAAGCTGGAGGAAGTGTGGCGTCTGCGAAGGATGAAATGGCATTTGAATTGGCGAGTAGTATTGAAGACAAATTACCAGGAAGAATTGACACTGATAGAGCCAATCCAAGACTTTTTGCAAAGGACAAGCAAGGTCGGACACCATCTTTGAGTGTTTTCCTTCAACAAGAAATTGATCGTTTCAATAAACTCCTCGGCGTCATGCGATCAACTTTAGAACAACTCAAAAAAGGAATCAAGGGTTTAGTCGTCATGTCAGAGGATTTAGAAAAAATGTACCATGCATTTTTGAACAATCAGGTACAAAAGATTATACAGCACAATTTTGTCAATACTTTCTGGGGTTAACTCGGGAAAATCTGAACCGACCAATTTTTATTTGTGGCAGGTCCCTGAATCTTGGATGCGTGCAGGCTATGGGTCAACTAAAACTCTGAGCAGTTGGGTCAAGGATCTTATCCTACGAATAGGATTTATCAATGTAAAATTATCTGCAGATTTTCTTAAACTCTTCACTGAAAAGAACCAAAATATATTTACAAGTATTTAACAATATGTTTTCATTACACAGAGCTGGCAAACCGGACTCTACGCACCCTCATCTTACTGGTTATCTGGATTCTTCTTCCAGCAAGGATTTCTAACTGCTGTTCTTCAGGTAGTTTGAATTGAAATCTCTAATATTATATACAAATACAAATTCTCTGTCTGCGTTGTGCGGGACTAGGGCAAAATTTCTCCTAGAACTATGAACTAGGAGCTCACATGTTAAGAGTAGACACGAATTAGTGGGGTAATGTGACACGTGCTCATACGTACAACATGTCCTATGACAAATGTCAACGAAATTCCAGAGAATCGGACAAAAATCTTAAAATTATTAATAAATTATCTACTTGTTTGCAGAGTTTTGCTAGAAAATACAGCCTGCCTATTGATCAGCTCAAGTTTCACTACCAGATTACCCCAGTCATGAAAGAACAATTGGCGACTCTGGACACTGTAAGAAAATCTTCTTTTTTGAATTAACCTTCCATCGGAACTAAGAAACTCATAATTTATTTTATGGTCCCTTAAGGTGATCGAGAAAGCAATCGTGCGCCCAAGAGACGGAGTTCTTGTCCATGGACTATTCCTTGAAGCAGCTCGATGGGACATGCATGAAATGGCACTGGGTGATCCAAATCCTGGAGAAATGAATCCAATGCTCCCTGTCATTCATTTTCTACCTGCTCAAACAGCCCCACCTGAGAAATATGTTTACACTTGCCCACTTTACAAAACTGGAGTAAGGGCTGGAATATTGTCCACGACTGGACACTCAACTAATTTCATCGTTGCCATTGAACTCCCGAGCAAACAACCTCAAGACTATTGGATTCTAAAAGGAACCGCTTTGTTGAGTCAACTTTCTGACTAAATAATATATGAAAAAAATATTTACGATTTGTGAAATACACATATGCTTGTGCTATTAGCTAAAGCTATTTAATGCTAACCAAAAAAAAACTTGCATGTACAATTCAAAAGCAATCGTAAATACTACATTAAAAATTTTATAAAAAATATTTTACCTAACTATTGGGTGGCGGTGGGTGTCATTTTAATAAGTACATTTTATACTGACGTTCCAGTCTTTGTTGACAATTGAAATAACGTCAAGTGATCTTGACCCATGGTGGGCAGACTAATGTGTGTTAACCCATGTTCTTCTTCATGAAATTGAACACCTTTTACAGATGTGTAAATTTCGGGGAGGTGCATGACAAATTGTATGTGGTCCATGTTGATGGGCTCAAGTTGGTCAGGACCTGAAAATAAATTAAAATAGTAAAATTACGAAATCTGATAACAAAATGAGAGTTTAACGTAAAATAATTATTGAAAGTTTTGTAATGAACATACCTTGACAAAATAAATCAGGACTAAATTTCTCACCACCGGCACCGTCTGGGTCATCATTAGAAGAACATAATGGAGAATTCGGTAATAGCCACCGAATCGTTACAAATTTTTCACAAAATTGATTACTCAAAAAATATTTTAATTGTGCATAGTATGTTTTTCCATCTTCGCCGGTCATGCTGATAATGTCTCCAATTCGGAATATAACACCATTGTGCATTTCTTTTGAGACTTGTAGTAATTCTGGTTTTTGATGAACGGCGGCATATGGATTTTCATCGTCTTCCTAAAAATAAATAAAAAAACCAACATCAGAATCAGATATAGTATACAACTTTAAAGTATCAACAATTTGCTTACATTGAGAATGTCTGTTGAAATATCCAGACTCTCCTTATTTCCACCGATTGGTTTTCTGATTCGTTTCGATTGTCGACGAAATGGTCTACCCCTTTTCAAAACTATAGGTTTCTTCGGAATAGTTTTCTTAGTTTTCGGACCTGAGTTTCCAATTTCATCGTCTTCTTCATTCTCCTTTTTTATTTTGTGACCTCGTTCAGTTTCATTCTCGTCCTCTTCCTGTTTGGATTGCCGACGGAATGGTCGACCTCTCTTGGCAACTCCTTTTTTGTGTTGAATAGTTTTCTTAGTCTTTGGACCCGAGGTTTCACTTTCATCGTCGTAATCTTCTTGCATTTTAATTTCGTCAGTGTCATCGTCCTCTTGTTTGGATTGTCTACGAATTGGTCGACCTCTTTTCCTAACTCCAGGTGTACGTTGAATACTTTTTTTAGTCTTTGGACCTGAGCCTTCAGATTCATCGTCATAGTCTTCCTGCATTTTTATTTCATCAGCGTCGTCGTCCGGTTGTTTCGACATTCTACGAATTGGTCGACCTCTTTTCCTAACTAAGGGTTTATGTTGTATAGTACTCCTAGGTTTCTGGTCTGAGCTTTCGTCTTCATCATCATCGTCTTTCTCATTCTTAGGTTCAACTCGGTCAGTTTCTTTTTTGTCGTCGTTTTGTTTCGAGTCTCGGCGAAAAGGTCGTCCTCTTTTCCGAACTACAGGTTTATGTTGTACAGAATGTTTACCCTTTGGATCTGAGCTTCCGGTATCCTCATCCGACGAATTCTTCTCTATTTTGATATCGGCCGTCGATAAATCCTTATCGTTAACTTTTTCAGTCTCATTATCTTCAGAATCATAATTGTCGGCTCGAATTACTCTTGATTTTTTCAAAAGCATAGGTTTTCGTCTACTAAATTTTTTCCTCTTCGGTACAGGGCTTTCCAGTTCATCAGCCTTGTCATCTTCTGAATCCACGCCCACGTCTATAGCAGTTCATAAAAAATAATAATAATTATTAATTTTGAAAATGTTATCATTCTATCTATTTGGATCTTTACTTCTGTACAAGGAAACTGAGTCTTTCTCTCAACAACATGATATACAAATAATTCGACTTTACATACAAACTGGTGACGCTTAGTTTTATTAAGCAGACTTGGGTCAATTATTTCGTGTGTGTAATTCAATTACAATTGGAAATTGCACGGAGAATTTCGAATGTAATTTCAATTACAAAATACATACGAAAATACGTAATTGTAATTGAATTTGCAATTGCAATTACAACACAAATTACAAGTTCAAATGCGTGTTGTGCATAAAACCACCTTCCTTTCCATGAGTACCCTAAACTGCTAAATTACATAGAACAAGACTTTACTAGTTAACAAAAGTAATTGAGAGAAAAGTACAATTACAATATTAAGTACATAAATTTTGATGCAATTAATTACAAATTAATTTTGTAATTTAATTACAAATGTAATGGTAATTGACCCAAGTAAGTCTGCTTTTATAACAAAAAATATTGTTGGCCACCTTGGGGGTCAATAGCCTCTGCAGATTTGACTACTTCACTGATGAGTTCTTGGACAGTGATGGCCACATCTATTTCCAATAATTCACTTTCGTCATCTCCGCCTTCAATTTTATTTTCAGCCTCAGTAGTTTTATAGGGTGAATTTTCCTCCACTCCTGGGACTTCCGTGGTTTCGATTTCAAGCTCCATTAAATTATTTTGATAACTGTAGAATCTGATATTATTCTACTGTAGTCTCAAAAAACTTCAACAGAATTTCTGAACTTCTAAAATTTTATAAAAAATAAAATTGGAACACACAGCACAATTTTCCAACTCCAAGATTTCAAAATAATTTTTATATTCGGTGCAAGTTTCGCGCCGTTTCCGGAAGGCTCTATGGTTCGGCTGAAAATATTCAATGAAATTTTACCAAAAATGGCAGACAAGCAACAAAGACAAAAGATAGCGTCAGATTTTTGCATTAGCAGAAGGTACCCCTAGTAGTAGGTATCGTTGATATTTTGATATTCAAATATCAATATTTTCGAACGTCAAATATCAAAATATCAATTAATTTTTGATATTACATTCCCTAATTACCAGACTATTACATTTATTTCATTTGGAACAAAAACTCACATCATAATTCACCACATTGCAAATTGCATGCATGAATAGTGAAAGCAGTCGAAAAAATTTTCAACACTACATCTCAACTTACCCCAAAATCAGACTCTCCCATTTACCGGACAATGGTAACAATGGAGTGACCTCAGACCAATTTACTGGTCTAGAGCAAAGCGTAGAAATTGAGTATGACTGGGTCAAGACAAGACCGGACTTATCACATCGTTTATACAAATTGTGACTGTGCGTAAATTTTGAGTTTTTGTTTTTCAATAAATGAAATGAAATTTTTGAATGGGTTTCAGTGATGTTGACCCAGATGGGACAGACATGAACACGGAGAGTGATCTAGAGGAGCAAGAAATATACGTGGATTCCATTGAAGATTGTCAATTCCAATGCCTATACGCA
>JAQIXO010000042.1:0-59625 GCA_034700305.1 Protaphorura armata
CGTGGTGCCGAAAGCTTGTATCTTGGACGGGTTGGAGTGACTAAAAGGGTTAAGAGCGGCGCCCGGCTACACACGGCTCTGCGATCTGTCTGCGTAGTGTATTTAGATTGACGCGTAGGGATGCTTGAGTCACGTTAGCCGTATAGCGGGTTCAAGTTTATTGATTAGGATTGTATAATCGCTCCGCTTTTAGTCAATAGAGATATGCAGATTTGGTTATTAACTCAAGATATGAAGTCAATGAAAACTAAAAGAAGAGTAATGCTAAAATTCATTTACATTTTCCAGGAAAATTTATACGGAAATGAAATTCCAGTGAAAGTAGACTTTCGTCGACTTGAGAAAATTATACCCCACACTTTCCTAATGTTTGTCAAAAACTTATAACAAGGATGTGACGGTGCATGTTAAAACTATGCCGCAAGAAGATTTACATTAGATATGATTATGTGCGTCTATATGAAGTGCTTCTTAGCTAATTTAGTTGATCGAGTCACATGATGAAAAATTTGTGTGTGCTGAAATGACTTTGACATGGCCATGGGTGTGACTACATCCGGCGCGGCAGCCGCCTCATCCTACTTTTTCCTCGTAAGCTTATCATGGGGCGGAAGCACACACACACACAAGCCCACAGATGAGATCCTCATGATAATTGTAATTTTGTTGACCCCGCTAGCCATACTCTTTTGTTTGTTAACGAGGCCCGTCGATTCCAAGGAATACTCTCATTAGAATCACTGTTTAAGCACATAATGAGACAGTTTCTTTGAAATCAACTTACGTAATGTTTACTACAAGGTTCACCCATCCTTTTTGACTAATTAGTTATCAATTTTTAAAGAGAACTGACTTATCGGCCTATGTACTTCTAGAAATATGGTGTTCTTACAATCACACGTCCAAAGATAAAAATTCTCAAGTGCAGTAATTAGAATATTACTACTAATATTCCCTCTTAAACTGAAATTAACAAATTTTTACAAATCTATGTATTGTAATAACAATACTTGATACACGCGAGCAATGTTTGGCCTATTTTGGTGGGCCCACTTTGGAATGCGAATGTGATGAGAATTTTTAGTATTTTGACCTTCAAGAGAATTATTTCTTTGGATCACGCCCTTAAGTATCCATTTTGGTGGATCTTGCCTATGCAACATAATGTAAACGAAGAGATAGAGAGACTGACATGAGTGTGTGTATAAAAACTTTTGGTTTCTTTCGTCTGTCACCCAAAAAGGTAATAATTACATAGACTTATACAGAGTAATCTTTTGAATCAATTTTTGCTGGGAACAAAACTAAAAGGAGGGCGGATGATTAGGACGATTAATAGTCAAGTTCAACTCTAATGGATTTTTTATGGTAGATGCTATGGCCAATAAAATTGTAGTCGCAGTTCCGTCGGGTACAGAAAAGAAGCAATAAGACTCCACGGGAATGTAAATTTAATTTAACGATGATTTCGTTCGGGTATCATCATACTCTCACAAGATTTACGACACGAGTGTGTAAATAATACGAGTCTTCTTAATTGTTGTCGACACCTTTTATGAATCGGCTTTTATGCATTTAATTTAAAACCTGTGGGCATGGGTTCAACTGTACAAAGTTTTCATCCTTTTATGTTTAGAATATTGATACATTTTTAGATTAAATGATCCTGTGAAAATAATTAACACTGTGATCATCCTGAATTTTGTCTATTTGAATTCCAGGGATTATTTTATCTTGTTGGTTCGTCGGAGCCGTCATTGGATTTTTACCTTTGTTCGGATGGTTCAATGATGAAGGTTGGAACGAAACAAGAGAATGTTACTTTGTCAAAGTCATGGACTACAACTACCTCGTTTTCTTGGCTTTTGGCACAATCGTCTTTCCAGCAATCCTCATGGCTTGTTTTTATGGATACATATACCACATAGTCCTCATTAAGGTTGGTCATTTTTTTTTCACTTTCTATATACTCAATCCCAACACCCTCCAATGCAATACACTACGATGTCTCCTCTTTTGTTTCCTAATAATAAATCATAATCCTGACAAGTGTATTCAATCATTAAGAAATCCATGGGACAGGCAACCTAATTATTATGATCGATAAGTCTAGACTCTTACTATTAACCACTACAATTGTTCACTATTAATAATCATGCATCTCCAAATTGTAGATTACTTAATTTAATAAGCTCTTTGGACCACCATGTGTACATAAAATATTTTTCTTACATTAGATACGACAAAAGGGAACACTGGCTCCTGAAGGCCGCCGGCAATCAGAAGCATCCAGGTCAGGCTCACTCAATTCTGATCTCCGTGGGTCAACTCAAATGATGAGGATGATGTCTGAGAAACGAAGGGAGGCTAAGGCAGCCAAAAAATTAAGCATCATTGTACTTTTTTTCATGATATGTTGGATGCCACTCTACACGATTAATTGTATTCAGGTAAGGAAAAAGGAGGGAGTACAAAAAATAATGCACTGAACGTGATTTCAATTACATGCATTCATCATCTGTTGCACTACAAATATTGCAAAAATCCCATTTCAATGTGTGTTGTGTGTTGTAACCAATCAACAAGTAAATATTTGGTTTTGGAACATTTTATGACCAAGTTCCATTCTCATGAAGGGTGTGACCCGCCCCTTCAACGTTCTACACATAAATGCACGACTTAACGGATAGGGCGACAAGGTATTTTTTAATTATCTGTTTGGAACTTGAATACACATTAGTCACTGAGGGGGCGGGCATGTAGATGTAATGTTGTACAAGTGTGTATAATTTTCGTCATCTAATTTATGGAGTGAGAGGGGATTACACGGACTACCATTGCAAGATCGATTTAATGATTCCAAAGCCATCCCACTAGATAATCAGAGATTAAAACTGTTCTTTCAAAGAAAATATTTATTTGGAGAGATAATGCAAGGAGGATTGGAAATGAAATTCAAACATTTTTTCGAAATTGTTCTGTTTACTGATCTGCACCAGATCATGAACCACCGTACTTTGTAGCGGCAAGTCTCAAGAACAGAAGAATTAGTGCAGATTAGACTACATCCCACGTTGTTATCAGTTTTGCGTCATACCGTAAAAATATTATCCCTACAATTTGCGTATTTCCATGCGATTCCTGTTTTACGAGAATTTCGCCAACACAAAAGACTGGAGTTCACAACCTTAGGCTACATATATTTCCACGTTAGAATTCAATATTCACACTTCCGACCATCAGTTCCGGAAGATAACAGAAGAGTAATGTGAATGGAGGATAATCCTAAGGTTATAAATTTTTTTCAGGCATTTTGTCGACATTGTGAGGTACCACAAGAGCTAATGGACATTACGATAATTCTCACCCACGCTAATTCAGCTCTAAACCCATTTCTCTACGCCTATCATTTAAAGGAATTTCGTTTGGCCATGAAGATTGCACTTTGTGCTCTGGCGAGTAAACTCTTCTGTGGTTGCATTGAAGTTCCCGTTCAAAAAGACAATTATCCAGGAATGAGTAGAAGTCAAACGATGCCCTCAATTGCCAATCATTCAGTGTCAACTCAATCAACAAAACTGTCAACAAAGTTTAGAAAAGTTTCTGCTGCTCGAGGTGGGCCAAGAGTGAACAATTACCCTAGGGGTCCAGTCTACAATGCGGCATCTAGGGACAATCTTCTTCGCCCAATTGAATCCGACAAATCTCTCACAAGTTTGTCACCTGTGAGTGAGTCTACAATTAATAACTTTTCACCAATCATATCAAGCCCAGAAGAAATGATGGGAAGTGAGCAATTACAATTGAGCTCTCTGCCCATGACTCCCTCTTTGTCTCCTCTTAAGGAAAATGGGACTGAGGTTCCTGAGTCACACGGTGTATTAAAGGCAGAAATTGAACCTCATCAAGAGTCACAAAATAAGTATTCCATCGAACGTATGCCCAATTGTGCGTCACTTGAAAGTCTGTAATTAAATGTGCTAAAAATTATTAATGCGTTCGCCAAGAAATACTTGTTCGACATACTTTCGGAGAATACACTGCAATGACAACTATGAATGAAGAATCTGGTACTCAACGTTCGGGATTCGTAGTCCGATACATATGTGCGCTACAGTACATGTATAAAAGTTCCAAAGTCCCCTCTCTGGCTATTTAAAATCTCAACATCGACTTCTATGTGGACATTTCTGAATATTGCTATAGTGGACATTTCTGATTGTTGCTACAGTTAAATGTTCGACCCGCTCACATTCCTTTTAACTTTGTTCGCCTGCGGAAAAGTGTGTTACTTTTTTAAACTGTGTATTCTCATTAGAATTGTGCACTTAGAAGTGTAAGTGCAATTGTTGCGGTCGCTTAGTATAGACGGGTCTTAATTCTATTAAAAAATTGAAAAATAAATAAGAATGTATTTATATATTTTATGGACTGTTTGTGTAAGTTTTGATTATACACTTTAAATGTGCAGTGTATATTTAATCATTGTTATGAGATTTTATAATGGAGCCACAAGCGAAAACATTTATTTTGTGAATGTTCATTAATATAAAATTATTTGCATTTCATGGCTTACAGTCTGTAGTAATGTCTTACATTGTATTTACAAATTAATCGTATGATCTCGGAACCGACACACAGTAGCATGTTGTTGCCGTTAAGGAATGATAGTGCAATTGTTACAGTACAGACCTCGTTCATTTCTATTATGCCATTGTGCTAAACATGTGTGTAGGTAAGTGTTGTGATGTTGGAAATCAGTTCCCTCAAAGTTACCTCTTAATTGATTGACTATATACTTATGTACATGGCTAGTGTGTCAGACTAGTCAATTATATTAATAAGGCATGCATTTAAGAACTACTAGACATATATTAGAAATTAAAATTTAAAATATTTTCATCAGTAAAACATGGTGGAATGAATAGCTCGAATCCAAACGTATACGAACTTTCTCCAACTTTCACCCAATGGTTCGCACATAGTAATTAGTTCAACTTATACGTATCGTAAGTAGTAAACCGTGTTTTCTCATTCCTCAATTTCTCCTTCAATGACAAAAATTTTATTTGCTAATAATAAAGAATGTCGTACCTTGAAGTTATAGTTATTCCTTCAAACTATTTTTATTTATTTCTAACACACGACTCTTCTTTACTCAATGTAAGGAAATGGTGGTTGTTTCATGAATTTCTTGTTCCCTTTCTTTTTTCTCATTCTCACATCTATTTGCAACGCTCTAACTGGAACTTTAACATTTATTTTTGCTTGAACAATTAATTTGGTTAAGTCCTTGTACTTGGAAGGGTCATTTATTGGAATGAGATGTCGTCTGCTCAGCAATATTTCAGCGACGAATGCAGTGAGAGATACACCAAGCCCAGCAAGCAAGAGGTAAAAAGTACCCTGTAATATAAAAAATGTAATAGAAATTTTAAATTACTGCTATACTGCTTTTAATCCAAAAGAGAAGTGATGGTGGCGATCGATGTTCACATAATTGAACTACGATAGAAGTAATTTTATATTGTAATTTTAATTTCATATTCAATCCAAGTTTTTACTCTTATTTAGAAGCAAGATGCATGTCCGCTTTGAACTTTCCAGTTGAATAAGAATTAGTTTGTTTATTCTTTTGTCTTCAACGTTCCTCACCAAAGTAAGGAATTGACTCAATTGAAAACTTATTTAATACAATAGGGCCGAGAAGTTTTGACAGACGAGTGGAGACGTCAGGACAATACTTTCACTACCTCTTTCTCTAATGTGTCATAAAGGCACGTTTCCATTCATCTTAAGATTCTAATGGATCGATTTTTATCTAACAAAGATAACTTTTAGAATGCAAAGTAATAATTCAGACTCAACAGTAAAATAATTCTCGTCCAATTAAATGCAAATACTAAATAATACTTTTATATTGCATTGCTAGAATTTAGTGAACACTGAAAGAAATCTACAAGGTACAAACCTGTAAGTCTTCAAGAGCTAAAACCTTGGGATCTCTTGACTTTGGTGTACTCGGAACGGCATCATCATCGTCAGCATTCTCAGCCCCTTTTTCGGAATCTTCGCCAGAATCCGTATCCTCTGATTGACGACGGTCGTACTCTTTTGCAACAGTGATTACCCGTTGTCCCCATTTCTTTATAAGTCCTGACTCTTGGAAACCTCGAATGAATCTGCAAGTGGTGATTTCTTCGTAATATCGTAATAAGTTCACAAAAAACTACAGCAAATTCGACTAGGTAACCTGTTAACTGTGAGTGTGATGGCCGAATTCTTTTGATAAGCAAATCCAATATGAACGGGGACAACACATTGTTTCATGATTCGCATAGAAGGTGAGCCAACTCGAGTGAGGTTTCTGGTCATTCGAATAAATCTGAGAAAACGATTGTTTTCAAAGAGTGCGAAATTCCCTCCTGCCACCATTGAAATACCAGCGTCCAGATCATCAATTACCTTGAAAGCAAATAAACGTTCTATATAATATTCAAACTTCTACCTCATCCGAATATATTTTGTCTTAAGCCGCTGAATCCCGAACGAATTCAGACAAGATACCTCACACTATTGAGTCCAAAAAATAAATTCTCACTTCATATTTGTCCACAAGGGCATCTCGATTTTTATTCTCAATAGAAGATTCATGACCAGAAAATAGACCCTGGAGCTCCGTACCCCATCCACCAATTCGAAGGTCGGATTTCAGCAAATCATTTAAATTGTCGATTGTTGGCTCAAAAAGTGGGATTGTAAGGAATGACATCATTGTGGAACGATAGCAAATGGTTACACAGAGCCAAAACATCCAGTACCATCCAATGTATGCTCTGATTGCCCATGTTTTGGGCCAGTGATGTATAGCAACCTGAGACATGATGCGAAATGAGGTGAGAACTGTATGTACCCGTCTAGTGAATACAGCATACTCTAAATGTTCCAAATGACCCAACCGAGTCAACGCAAAAAGTGTTAATGGACCAAACACAAAGCAAGTGACAAAGACCAGAATCCAAAGTTCTAAACGAAATGGGAAAAGTAGTGCTAAAAATCGTTGTCTTTGTTTTGGGTTTGGTGTGAGAAACGAAGTGCAAGCGACATCCAATGGAATACTCATATCCATGTAGTCCAAATAGTGTTTCAAAATATAGAAGGACCCGATCGCCATGTCACCCTCCCCATAAATGAGACGTCCTACTGCGCCAGAAAAGGTAGTTGTAGAGTTGACCTGTTCTAGACCTCCCCATTTTGTTACAGGGTCAGCATCGAGAAATTCATATTTAAAGTTCATGATTACGGAGAGAGCTTTCACGATTTCTATTTCTGTCCCGGCATACACAACCTGGAATACATATAAAGAGTCTACTTCACCCAAACTCAACCTATGCAACAACTTGAGCAATTAAAGCACCTATGTATCAAGTGCACTCGTGCAAGCATTAATATCTTTTCGGGTCGTGAAATCTGTCTGAATTAGAGAGAGAGCAATAACATGTGAAAGGTTGATTGCTTTCCAAACAATTCTCATTATCTTCATGCTCGGAAAACTTGAAAAGACGGTTGGCTAGTCGTAAAATGAAAAGGCTGACAAACTAAAAGACCCACCCACCCCTCCATCCTCAGAATAGGATTTGAGGACTCCAGGCGGATGGTCCACAACTAAGATTTTGATGGTAGATTTCTTCCAGTCCGTTGTTTTGTCGTAGAACCATTCTTGATCACTTCCTTGGGTCTCTGTCCCATTGTAATTCCAAAATTCAATCACTCGAGTCCTTATCTCCGTTGTGTCCTGAACCACAGGCCAACGAATCCCACGAACCGTAAACAAAACTCTATTTCCACCACCAACACTAAAAATGTACACAAAATAATGTAAATCATTTGAAGAAATTAATCGACAGTATGCCTTAAAATTGCAGATGCGTTACAATACCTTAAACTAATGAGGTACTTACGATTCTGTCTTCTTGGCCTTGGAGTGAACGAGAATAACATTGGTAATCTTCCTCCATATATCGTCAGCCTCAAATGTTTTATCATTTTCCGTGTACCAAATGAGATATCTAAAAATTGTACGACATCTCAAGGATTTCATGCATTTGGCGTAGAAAACAAATTAAATTTATGTACGCAATTATGTATTACAAGAACTAATGCATTGAATAAAACTTGCCTGGCTCTAGTATTGATTATTTTCAAATCATCTCCTTGGTGTAAAAGGTTTGTGACCGTACGAGGACTTTTGAGAAGAAGTACATAGGCTCCGCATTGTCTCCGATATCCGGCACTCAGCGTACTCATTATGTCTGAACTCATATTCCCTTCTACTCCTAACAAAATGTTTATTATACGTAAAAAAAATGTTTACTCAAAAAATTAGCGAATTGAGGGGTTGATTGCACATGTACACCTTCCGTCTTTGTGAATGCAAACAATAAAACGATTCACCTCATTTTAACAACAAAGAGTTGGCAACTTTAGAGCCTATCAATCAAACGGAGGGCTTTCTTCATGGAAAACTTTCTCCACTTTCTACTGCATACAAACATTTACTATCTTCAAGCCTGTGACTCATGTTATACATAATGGTAATGGTAATCTATATATTATGTTGCAGTTGTAGGAAGCATCAGGCCACTCATGCAAACTTATTCTCAACCTATCGAAATTAATTAGGAGAAAGACTTTAGGGGATAAAAAGTTTGTTTTGCCCATGTTTTGCCTTGAGACATGGAATGACAACCAAATGTACATAATACACGGCTGTTAAATAGAAATACATTGCATGAGGTTTTAATTCGAGCGAATGCTTCTACTGGTAGTTAAATTTTATGAACTACAAAGTAATTTATACCACAGATGTAGAGATACGTAGCTGAGAATAAATACAGTTGTGAGATGTGACACCAATTACTCTAGGAACGTGTAGTACGACCAAGTATGAGGGAAATGGTAAGTATCGTAAATGAAGATTCCGATGTCCTAAAAATGAGATAGATTCTGGCCTGGCATATTGAATTTCATGAAATCCTCATGCTGACCAGTCTGTAACTTAACCACACTAGGGAATTTTTGGACGTAGTTCATTCATGTATTCCAAAGTGTGTAAATGATGGACTTGGAGTTTTTATCTCAAAGGCCCAGAGAAATAGATGTATTCTTTTGACTCCTTTCCTTATCATCTCCGTCCTGTTCTGCCCGAAATACACGTCCAATATAGTCAAAAGTGCCGACAAACTCACACATCGTTTTCCTGACAACTTCTGACGAGCGCCGTATCTCTTTCATGCTAAAAAGAACTACTTCCTGTCAAAGTCTACTCGTTCGTAATAATAAGGCCTTGTAAAATTCAAACGTATAGTTGGAATATTCCCATGAGCTCAGTTTCAGCATTGGAGTGATGAAAGGTAAAGCTATGCCTCTTGAATGAGCCAGAGTCGGATTAAAAATTGATCCACAAGAATCTCAAATGAAAATGGAGCAACTGCAATTATATAGGGTATTTTAACTCTACGTGTTAATTTCTACTCAATGTAAGGAGTATTTTTACTCATTTTATTCCATTGTCACCCGTCGCGCCCGTGACATGGTGGGTACAATTTTTCTTCCATAATTTTTACTGGAGAAACGCGATGTTCCTACAGTTTTTTTTAAAGAAAAGTCACTGCAATAATTTCGAATATTAGATGATGGACAAAACTAATTAAATTTTATGTCAACTTTCTCCTGATCCCGAAAGGAGAGAATAGTGCTCAGTCGCATCCTGGGTAAAATTTCGATTACGTTTAAGTAATTGGAAAAGTGATACGGAAATTTAATTTATTTAAGGTCTTGGATAAATATTCAAATGACGTGAATGTACGATGCGAAGTTGATAATAAATTACAGGGGAGGCCTAAGATTCTAATACGGAAAAGCTAAGATTTCTTAATCCCTTCCATTCTACTCTACTCACGGCCTCAGATTATGAGCCTGGTTAATTTTTCATTGCTTTTGTTGTCTTAATGTAAAATGAGTAGAATTTTGTCGTATACCTTCAAAGTTGATCTCATATTTGTATGCAGAGCAGGCTGATACCTCCATTGAACATCCTGACATGGACTCCACAATTCGACTTAACGAATTATCCCAGATGAAGGTGACACATCTAATACGGAGCCATGAAGAAATTGTGAAAATGATTAAAGATTCTACTGTAGTTGGAATTGACGGAACAACTCTTATTAACTCATTTTGTTTTTCACTCACTTGACAGAGCCCATCTTCTCGTATGCGTAGAGCATAAATTTATTCGTTTCAACTTTCGACAACAGATCCGGTGACACAAGAGAGGCTCTACGTTTAGGAAGAGAAATGACATTGAAAAATTGGACAGAATTATGCAAAGGAAATGAACTAATAGTCTTCTCAACAAATATTAGGATTTTCTAAAAATATTTTTGATGAACAGAATAGTATTGACAAAGTAAAGTAAAATTGTTTTCACAATATCCTAAAAGAAAACGAATGTCTCAAGTTTGAACAACTCGGTGGGCTCGGATTATAAAGTTTAGATTGTGTGTCATAATATTGTGTAATTAATAAATGTAAAATATTACATTGTGAATTTTTCCTTTTTGGTTTCTCCTCGACGATTATGAGTCCAAAGGCTCTCCACATGACTAATTTGAACAATAATATAAATTGAACTTATTGTAGAAAACAAAGCCTGAAATATTTCTACTTTCACCAGTAATATTTTCATTGTTGACTCCACTTTGTACTTTTGTCAATTAAACCAGACGCTCGATGCTCAGGGCACAAAGGCTTATCGAAAAAAGAATTTAATTTTTTGTTCGCAGAATTTGGTGGTAAGCAGACGGAGAAAACCAATTTATCCTTCTTAATTAAGTGACGCACACTGACGTCTCAATGTGACTGCGTGGTATAATAATTTCAATCCGAATTAATCCCACGCTCACTTGCTTGCTACCCATGTAACGATTTCATTGATTCAGCTGTTAAGTACTCTTTTAGAGCCACCCAAATTTCATTTCTCAGTCTTGTAGATAATTTGATTTCTTGCATATCGGATATCCGGAGAACCTATGAGGTTAAGAAATTCACATACCGTGCAGAAATTTCTTAATGTCAGGTGCTCGTCACATCCTTTCCACATAAAGTGGAAAACCTCGGTGAAATATTGTGATTTTGACAAACTTTCAATGCCTTTCAACGATACCAACAGAGTCTTGACCGCAGGGGTCTGTAGAGAAATGTCTACATAATCCACCAATCAGTGGCATGTCCGCCATTTTTCCTACCAAGTTATACCAAGCTTTCAAGTTCAATCCGTCGGCTGATCTGCCGTAGAAGCGTTTGAAACTTCCGTAAAGTGAATTGAGTAGAAATCATGCTTTGACAGAGAGTAAATGTGGTTTTAATATAAAATGCTATAATGAATAACAATATTTCCTCAATATAATTTTCTCCGGCATACATAGTTTCCCCTGTACTATTTCGTACTACCATTAAAAATGTTGCCTGTTTAGAATCTCTAATAAAATATATTGGGAATAAACTTTGATTTGCACTGTCTTATTCCGTGTGCACCTATAATGACTTCTAATAAAATATTTTGATGACACATTCATGTCTTCTTAGTGATCTTTCGCAATATGATTCGGGTAAAGAAATTCAAAATTGTAACGAATTGACAATCACTGTAATATTTCTTTTTGACCTAAAACATCATAGACTTTCTTCATATCGTTAGAAGTCAAATCCATATGGAAGAGTTCAACGTGAAGCGAATTGATGTGTGTCGTTCGGGCACCAATCTGGATGGTGACCATATTTCAGAAATTCCATGCAAAAATAATTTTTCCGTGGCAACCTATTCACAATTCTTACCAGTAAACTCAATTTTTTAGAAATTTGTTTACGCGGACGATGTACGGATGCTAGTGGTCGCTTAGAGTAAGTACCCCGCCCTGGGTCCCCAATCTTTCCCTTTCAATTTTAAAAAATTAATTCATAATTTAATTTAACATTTTTTTTAATTTTTTTTTCTTTGACAAAGAGTAAATGTGGTTTTAATATAAAATGGTTCAAGGAATAACAAAATTTCCTTAATATATTTTTCTCCGGCATACATAGTTTCCCCTGTGTATTCCGCACTACCATTAAAAATGTTGCCGTTTTAGAATCTCTGATAAAATATATTGGGAATAAACTTTGATTTGCACTGTCTTATTCCGTGATAATGACTTGTAATAAAATATTTTGATTGACACATCCATGTGTTCTCAGTGATCTTCCGCAATATAATTCGGGTAAAGAAATTCAAAATTGTAACGAATGATTGTAATATTTCATTCTGACCTAAAACATAGACTTTCTTCCTATCATTAGAATCCAAATCCATCTGAAAGAGTTCAACATGAAGGGAATTGATGTGTGTCGTTCGGGCGGGCACCAATCTTGACAGTGAAGAAATTCCATGCAAAAACAATTTTTCCGTGGCAACCTATTCTCAACTCTTATCAGTAAACTTTTTTTGGAAATTTGTTTACGCGACCGATGTACGGATTAGTGGTCGCTTAGAGTAAGTACCCCGCCCTGGGTCCCCAATTGTAAAAATTAATTAATTATTTAATTTAACATTTTTTTTTAATTTTATTCTCTTTGTAAGGCTAGTGTAGTGAAGAAGACAGAGGACGATTGACTTCGATCATAGTATAATTGACTCAAATTCCGACACAGCCATGGATTTAGCCACAGAGGTGGGAAAGCTAACAGTAACGGAGTCCACAAAATTGGAACCCAAACCCGAACCTGCCTCTGCTGAAAAGAAAGTGAAAATGGTTCCTTGTGGAAATTGTGGAAAAGAGTGTTCACAGATTTGTGGAAATTGTGGGAAGGAGGGCTACTGCTCAGTACTTTGTCAAAAAGCACAAAGGTCCAAACATAAGGACGATTGTTTTCCAGCAAAGGAAGAGA
This sequence comes from Protaphorura armata, assembly GCA_034700305.1. Classification (NCBI taxonomy): domain Eukaryota; kingdom Metazoa; phylum Arthropoda; class Collembola; order Poduromorpha; family Onychiuridae; genus Protaphorura; species Protaphorura armata. The sequence continues at coordinate 12,988 of JAQIXO010000042.1, forward strand.
TTGGTGATGGATTCAGGTAAGGTCAAACAAGTTAAACAATCGTGCCATACTTCTGTGAATGTACTGTTTTTCTTAACCGACTATACTGATAAGCGCGAATTGGATTAGCAAATTATGTTGGAAATAAAAATGGAAATTTTCTGAACTTTAATTCAGGGCTCGTGGAAGTGGAGACAGAGATTTTTGGATTGCCACGCGTGACATTGAAGAGGGTGAAAGAATTTTCACGGACTATCACTCATGGTTGGGCCTGCCGGTGAAAATGGTGAACATGTCTGTATTGGTTGTCACGAGATTCTCATGAATTTTTCCGTAGTAGATGACACCAGGAAGTGCAGTTTTTGTAGATGGCCAATTTGTGGACTAACATGTTCCGTGGTAAGATTTATCAATTTAAATCACATTTTGCCAAAATTTGTATAGGTATTTAAAATAAACTCCATAAGCAGTCCAATAATTAAATTCTGGTTTTGTTTTCAGGGTCAGCGTCATTTGAAAGAATGTGGAACGTTATGTTGGATGCGACCTCGTGGTTCCTCTTTTGAATTTTTGGCAAGTGGCTCTGACCTCCGCACACCCTACAATATTATTCGACACACTCGTTTACTCTCTCTCATCAAATCGGATCCAAGTAAATGGGAACGTTTTCTCAATCTGCACGTACCAGCCACTGACCTAAATATGGTTGTCGGTGTACGTTCGGAAGATGTCAATGAATTCGACGGCTGTGTAGAATTCTACAAAAATGCTTGTGGCTTGGATGAATTCATGGGTGATATGATGCTTAGAATGACCGCGGCTGAAAAATATTATCGTCAGCCTTCCTACAGTTACACTGCAGCGAGTACCAAGTCAGTTTACAAGAATGAAATCGAAGTATATAAGCTTTTTTACACACAACTTCACAGCATTTTTGACAATTTTATTGACTTTCCAGGATTGAACTCCTCGTTTACGACAAAGAGACGCGGATGGACATAAGCTGTATGGAAAAGTGCTACTTATGGCCAATTCGACCTTCGGAGAACAAAAAGAAAATTCCATACGGAATTGTCGTTACAGCTGCAAAACCTATTAAAACAGGACAACGTCTCACCATGTCATTCTCTACAATTCCTAAATGGGATGGAACGAAACGAAGGCGTCAGATGTACATGAGAAATCTTATGAATCATGGAGCCCCTGGATTCATTTGCAAATGCCCACGCTGTGTTGACCCCACTGAATTTGGAACACTCATCTCAGCCGTCAAATGTACAAAATGCCCCAAGGGTCACTTGTTACCATTGAATCCATTGGATGACAATTCAAATTGGAAGTGTGACTCACAAGCATGCTCAACTGTTATTCCTGGATCTGTCGTGGATAAAATTGTGGACAAAATTCAGAAGGAAGCAGATGTCTTCCTCGTCAATATCCCTCGCTTTGAGTTTGGAACATTGGACTTCAATTTCACTCAAATTGATGCCATTGAAAAATTTGTGAAGAAATATGGGAAGGAACTCCATCCTCATCACTACATTCTGTTGAATGCCCAAGAAGTGATTACAGCAATGTACTCTCTCGACGTATTTAAGATCATGAGAGATGTTACTCTGCTCCGCGAACCAGTTCCAATGGAAATTCGTAACTTTTATGACGGCACAAATTGGACTGAATACATGGATAAAATCTTGGTTTTTGTAGCACAGCAGAAAGTCACCATCGAGCTTATCGAGAGGTTGCTGCGTGAAATCCGTCTTACCCCCGGTTGAGTAGCTATTATTTCTTTTTAGTTTTAATTAATTTTGTTCTGCCATTTTTATAAAAAAAATTAAATTTTGCTTAGACATGGCCGAGCTCCTGGAAAGCATTCGAATTCGCCGTCTGTCGAAAATTGTAACACAATTGGTGACTATCTCAGATGCCAACAACTTTTTCATTGAAACAGTTCTTAATAATTTGCATCCTCCAATTATTCCGGACGAAATCATCGCGAATCGAGCCATGGGGACCAGGATTGCTCATAAGACCGGCCCTGACAACCAGGATGAGGAAGTAACATACCTCAAAATCGAAACTTATGAAGATCAAATCGATTGTAAGATGTGTCCAAAGAACTTGTGCAAGGGGAAAAGCCCTCCGCAATTACATTCAAAACCATGGTGAGAAATCCTTGTGTGTAATTACAAGCAAATGCACCGCGTGTATCAATAGAATTGAACCACCCCGTTAATATTAAATTATTATTCTAAAGGTCCATTCGGGAGAGTATTTTACGCTGGAGATGGCCGAAACGATATTTGTGCTGGGATGGCATTGGCTGAAAATGATGTTCTGTTTGTTCGAAAAGGGTACAGCATGGAGAAGGCGATTATGTCTGGGCAGATTTATGGCCAGGATTCAGTTTTTGTTGTCGTTGAGTGTTGCTCCCATTTCTTTGCTCAACCTGCTTGCATGTACATTGCTGGAGAATGGGTTTCAACCGTAGGATTTAAATAATAAAAACATTACAGCTAACAATAACGAGCCAAAGATTAGTAGTTAGTAGTTAGTTACGATTAAAATTGAAGGAAAAACAACTTGAAATCAGTCATTGTTAAATAAAAACAAAGAAAAGTTAAATGTTGGGCTTGTGTATTGTGTTGTATCATTAAATATTGAGGAATTGAAAATGTTCGCAAGAATTCGTTACGATATAGAATAGGTTAAAAAACACAAATTAAATTAATAATTAATTTGAGTTTCTATCCGTCAAACGGGTTGTAGAATTTTACTCTGAATTCTGAAAGGTTTTGTCGTTCATTTTACTTGGCCGGAAAAGCAAATTTTCAGTTTTACAATTTGACGATTACTTTAGTATATATAGTGCTTTCAAGGGTGAGAATCAAGTATTTTTATCTTTTTCATCTTAAAGACTAAGGTCAGCTTGACATTTTGAGCACTAATTAGTACGAATTAGTTAGCTTTGTTTGCAAGCCCATTTGCAAAAAAAAATTGTAAATAAAAATATACTTGCACATACTTTGGTTATATTATAATTGGTATATCTAAGAATATAATAAAATAATAAATACACTACTACAGTATACAGTATTCTTAATTTATAATAAAAAGTCACCAAAACTTCTTCAAACGTGTTTTGTTCTTTTGATTGTATTGGAGTATTTGTGTTCTGTATGTTTGTTGTAGCATCAGAACTACGAGAACCACCCACGTCTTGTAGAAAAAGCCCCTGAATTCGAGCAATTAGTAATTAGTACATGCGGCATGTGGCTGGCTGGAATACAAATCAAAATTTCGAATGGTCATTCCAGCCCATCAATTCTCTGCTAAATGTTGGTTCACTGAAGATAAATATAAATTGTTATCAACCACCCAGTAGTAGAACACATTCTGTGAGACTTCAAGAATCCTTGCTCCTAAAAATTTTGTACAGAAAAAAGTGGGGGAATCGAGCCCAAGTTATTTTCACTTGAGAAGAAGACAATCGTTTTATTATTGACAATTTAATTTTTGACTAACTGTTCGAGTGCATTCGTTGTCTTTTTGTCACGAGTATTTTTTTTACTTCATGTCCACTGTCCTTCCAAGTTTCGACAGTGTGGATGTAAAACGTTGATTTGATCCTCCAGATTCCTTCACTGGGCACGAACGATCAACGAACACTCAAGAAGCAATTTCAAGAACGTTCAGCTTTTGGGTAATTTCTGAAAACAATTAATTAATTATTTTACATATTACTTACAATTAGTAGAATTAGTCCTATTTGTAAAACCCAAAATCTTTGATGATACAAACAGGTGCACCCAAGTGTTAGAAATGCTGAAATCTCTGGACCAAATGAGACTGGGTGTCCTGAGTCCTACTAGATTTCAGAATGCAGAGACTTATCGACGTGCCGTGAATTTGGACAGAGATATAATGGCCACTTTTGAGTCCATAAGTTCTCCAGTTGTTTCATCCATGGATTTATCTCACGATGGAGAATTGTAAGATTTGCAAGATTCTAATTAGTGGATTTGGCTATGGGCTTATCAATCTCTGAATCTATGTCTATTTTTTTCTGATTTTTGAAATTGCTATTATATATTTATTTTATTTTATTGTATAGCCTTCTGTGTGGAGGTAATGATGGAAGATGGCACATTTTCAAAATTCCAAGCAGAATGGAGACAGAGGATTATGAAATTGGAGTTGTTGAGAGTAGGAGGAATCATCATCACGCAATTATTACTTGTCAATGGTACCCGACTGATAATGGGATATTTACAACTTGTGCTCGGGATGGAAATTTACATGTATGGGCAGTGAATGATTTGAGTAGTCCAGTTGAAACTTATGGAGACAGTAGAGGTAGTCAGAGTTTTTTCATCAAACATCATGTCAGTCCAATCGAAGTGAACAGAATGGCAGGTAAATTCTTTGTATTATAATTATACTATACTTACTTAATTTACCACACTTAGGATGTCTTGGATGATTATTACATTGCAGTGTTTGATTTTTTCTTTTTTTTAGCTGTCTGCAAGGAAAGTGATCTGATCGTTATTCTCGATTTACGAGTTGGATCGGAAGTACAACGACTCCCTGGTCTAAGCCCTCGATGTGGTAATCGAGAATGTCACACATTTTCGGAGGTTCGATGGAACCCTGGTAATTCAAATATTCTTGCGGTCGGTTCAAGTTTAGGGAGTCTTTCTGAATGTGATATCAGGTCAACGGTCGAACCACTTACTACATACAAAAGCCCTTACACGGATGGAAGCACAGAATGTAAGCCCAATACTACAATATCCTTGTTAGACAAACTCCTTAAAAATTTTGGTTTTGAATTTACAGCCTATCAAGGTGGATTATTAAAAAAGGCTCACAACGGCCACGTTTTGTCTGTTCGCTACAGTAGTACTGGACATTATCTGTTTTCATTTGGAGATGATGGTATAGTGAATCGATTTGATACTCATTCTGGGTTGAACATATCATCTTTTGGTATGAATGAAAGTTTATTAAATAATAAGGCCAGAGCGTACGCCTCTATCTGTGTATTTGGCGAATATCCATCCATTGTCTACGTTCCGTGCAATCGTCGAATAAATGTGATTGATATGGATCGAGCTGAAGTAGTTAAAAGTCTTAGGTGTATTGGTACAGCAAGCCAGTTTGTATTTGATGAGAGTTTAATTCAAGGGTATAGTGGTGGAAAGACGATAGATTTATGGGCTCCGTATACAAAAGGTCAAGAATTACGGAAACTGGAAATGAATGAGAAAAAGAGACGAAATATGATGATTCCGTTGATCGATACTTCGTTCATGGATTAGATTTCATTCATAATTGACATTTTCCTTGATTTGGTAACTCAATGCGCAATGTGGTGAAAATGCTTAATACTGTGCAATACGTGTTTAATTAAGTTGATATTAGCTGTTAAGGAGTTGGGATTGTCTCAAAGAACGTACGGAATATTTAAAATAGTGAGATGATTCAATTTCAGTTGGCTTTGGTTTGGTCAAAGCAATCTGATTTTGTAAACGTCTAAATTTTTTCTGTCGATCTTATTTAGCATTTAACTGATTTGTGAATAACGCAGTAAACTGGAAAGTTGATAATTCCTAGTATCGCTGCTGATGAATTCTGTAGCTATTGTTGGGAAATGTGTATTTATGTGAGTTTGATTGCAACAATCTGCAATTAAGCTTTGTTTTTAATTTTTCTAAAGTAATTTTTGTGTAGTTTGTAGACATTTCAATTACAAAACTAGAACTGTTTCCTATGGACTACTTAATTAGAAGACGAAGTTGTAATTATTCTGTCGTAAACACAAGTTGAATACTTAAGATACCAATGCGTGTCTGCAAAGACTGGATTTACATATAGGGTTTAATGGCTGAAAGGTATGAGGAATTAGATATTTTCTAAATTAATATTTCCCCAGAATTTATACAAAAACATGTATTCTATCAGACTGAACACTAATTTCACACATTTTTTATAAAATTTTGAAAATAAGTGAAATGTTAGTTCTGCTGGGGAAAATTAGTAGGCAGAGGCCAAATGGTGGTTTTTCATTATGCTTGAAAAACCATTAAATTAGATTTCACTATTTTCCCCAGAATCTTTTAGTTGAATTCATTATTTTTGATTCACAATTCACAATAAATTATTAAATTAAATTCGCAATTTGGTAAATGACATATTAATTAGTACTGTACAACACGTAACTTTATTTAAGGCATTCGTTCTTAATGTCGGGCGACAACTCAAATATGCGAGTGACACTTCGTATGTGCTTCATGTATTGTCTGCCAGATATCTTTGAGAATTATTCATCATAATATGTGTCAGATGTTTTCTAAGATGGCACCGTGATGGCTGCGCGGTGGTGACAGTACGGTGTCAACTCTCAAGCATTTTACCGCAAAATGACCTCATAACCACTCTTCACATAGCGTACCTAATAAAAATATTCGGCAGTACCTTAATGTCAAGTATTCGGTGTTGAGCGACTGAGTATTTGTACGCTTGTTGCATATTGCATTATAAGTGTTCTGGTTTGTAATAATTTTATGTGAAAATGATTGATCTCAATTTATGGAATTAATTAATCACATTACGGTGTTCGTATTTCGTCGTATTGCAGATACTAATCCTTGTTGGGGTTAATTTGGTTTAAACGGTCTAGTCAGTCTATCTCTATCATCATCACTCATAAAACTCAATATTAGCTCGACATTTAGTAAATTTTGAATTTGTTGTATTTAAATGTAACAACATATGATTTTGGATTCCTTGAATAATAAATTTGGAGCGTGCTTGTACGAGAGAATTATTAAATAAGAAATCACGTTTTATTAACAACATATATATTAAAATTAGTTACATAAATCTTCACTTCAAAGTCACATTCTAAAACTTAAGTGAGGAGAGAATAATGATATTTCTATAGTTTACGAAACATTTGTTTTCACAATATTAAATGCAACAGTAAGAAAAAAAAATGTACTTTCAGCGTATTTTTGCCTTCAGGTGTCCGCAGGTCCAGTATTTGTAATCACAGAGAATCATTCATACTTTTACCGGTGTAAAGTTTAGTCCAGTATTACCAGTATCCAAGATACATCGAATATCAAAATTGGGAATTTGACTCAGAATCTTCTTCTTTGTCCTGATCTTTGTCGCCATCGTAGAACTCATTTTTAACTTCAATCTTTTTGTCCTCTTCTGCTTGAGACATTCGTTCGTCAGGATTTGGTTCGTCCGTAATTTCCAATTTTAAAAGGTCTGGTGGAACGTCTTGCATCTGTGCACTACAGAGTTGATAAAAGTTTAGCCTTTTTTAACCTTGACTCGGCTTGGAATAAATACGTATCCCGAATGCCCAAAATATTAAATTAAAATAAAGTCTTTTAGTCGAACCTCGGTGCGTGTTGAAGCATCTTTAAGTTTTCACAAACATGTTTCACGACGAGTTCCAGGTATTGCTTCGTGTTTGCGTTCTCCTGTCGAGTGACAACATCAGGATGTAGAGTAAAATCAGGTCCAAAGAATTCAAAATACTCTACAAATTCAAATAATATCTCTTATAATGTTCAATGTTCACTTTTTTAATTATAAGTGACATGGATGGAGTGACTCTCACCTGTATATGGAAGTTCATTGTTTATTGGTTCGTCAACCAATATTGACGTTTCATAAGTCCAGCATCGCGCCACGTTCCTTACTGTATAACCTCCTCCCCCAAGCACCAAAAGTGGAACATTCAACTCCTTTACGAATTTTACACACTCCCTAATTAAATAATAGGTGTAATAATATTACTCCATTATTCAACGGCTGAGAACTAAATAGTGCAAAGCAATATTCAACTTAATTTAATATCAGAAGATTATTATAGATAAGAGGCAAAAGGAATCCATTTGTGTGATGAAACGTACCCATGACCCCTGGTGCTCAGACTGAAACATCCCAATCTGTCATTTGCCAAGGAGTCAGCTCCACATTGAAGAACGATTGCGGTTGGACGATAGAACTCCATTACACTCTATAATTATTGGAAAATGTAGTATTAGTATTGAGACACAGCAATCGTAATCTGTGTTTTAATAATCTAATAGTAGTAACTTGCTCATTTTTAAATATAATTATAATATTTCTAATTACCGAAATCACTTGTTTGAAGATTGTAAAGTAATTTTGATCATCAATCCCTTCTTTCAACGGAACATTGACCGAGTAATATTGACCATTTGTTCCTTCAGCTCCCGTCTCGTACATATCCCCTAAAAAATATGCACGTTTTTAAGATAAAATCAACACATTACCAAAGTGAAGCAGAATTAGACTTCATTCATACCTGTTCCAGGAAAGAAATAGTTGCCATATTTGTGAAAAGAGACTGTCATTACCCGATCCGACAACTGTAACATAGAATCATAACATAGAAGCATGTGTGAATTATACACTAAACATACAATATCTTGAGTAAATGCTATATGTGTAAAATAAACATTACTTACGTAAAACGCTTCTTGAACGCCGTCTCCATGATGGATGTCAATGTCAATGTATAAGACCCGCGGATGATATCTAAAAATTCATTGGACACAAAAATTAACTATACATATTTCTAAGCAAACTAGCAAGTATATCATTCAAAATATTAGTAGCGACTTACTTAAGCATCTCTAAAATCGCGATAACAATATCATTCACATAGCAAAATCCTGAAGCCTCTGTTTTCTTAGCATGGTGAAGACCACCAGACCAATTTATGGCAATATCACAGCATTCATTGTTCAATTTGGTAGCTCCTTCTAAACTTGCTCCAGTGTACATTGAACAAAAGTCAAAGAGTCCATCAAAGACCGGACTACAAGGAATTAAAACAAAATACAAAAATATATGAATTACTCTCTCATGTCGGTGAAACTCTAAAACAAGAAGTAACAAATTGTAGTTTCGTAAGTACCAATCGTCTCCAACATTGAATGAAGTCAAACTTTTTGAGAATCCTTGAATATTTTGTGGAGTGACCCGTTGTAAAAATTCAATATATTCTTCCGAATGAAATCTTCCCATGTCATGAGAACTGGCTCTGTACGGTCTGTACACTTCCATTTTCTTGTAGAGCCCATAATTGAGTACAAGACTATGGGTCACTGTCAACCGATGAGGTTTCATCGGGTGTCCGACTCCTACAAATTCAAAACAATATAATTTAATAATATGACTTATTAATTCATTCCCGTGTGTGTATCCGAGCACCCAACAGCAGCCCATGCAGCTTGACTGTGCTGGAATGCTGAAAGACCACTTAATTGTTATACAAAATGCAAAAAGTGTTACTAAAAAAAAATTTAAACTCACCATAATGAAAGTTCCCGACGTCTTGGTCGTAGAAATAAGCAACGACTTTGTTCTGAGTACTACTTGAACCCATTCTCTGATGGAATGTCAGGTAAAGGTCAAAGGTGACAGGTGTGTTCTATACTTATATATTATTATTTGGTATTCTCAAAACTCAAAACTATCAAAGACTGGTGAACCAAACAGGTTAAGTACTGACTCCGTCGACACCCAAAAAATCAGTTTCAGCAATCTCACTTGGTCTCAAGTCAAAATTCTCAAAAAACTGAATAAAATTTAATTTTTTTAATTTAATTTTCTTTGAAAATTTAGCTCACACATACCAGAGCAAATGAAATTATGCGTTTCAAAAATTCCCGAGCAGAACATTCTTGAACTCCTCAATGCTTAGCGCAGGATTTAGACTACAAGTTCTGTATTTCTGGATGCCTGAAAAAAAATTTACTCGAAGATTATGTCACTTCAAGTGAGCTCAGCGATGGCCGCGGTTATGAAGTAATTTAACGTCATGCGGATGGGCTTTTAGAGTGGACATAAAAAACACCGCCATTCAATTCTTCAGGAACATCTCTATTCTAATACTTATAATAGTCCAGCGAAAGTACTTTGGAATTAATTGAAATGAATTACGCGATGGGGATGGTTAGAAGTAAACACTATTTTGTACTTTTACATTGTCGAAAAACAAGCGAAGAATTTATAAATTATTAACCTAAGACCCATTAAACATTAATTAAACTGTGAATCAATGTTTATTTCGTTATATATAGAAAATACACGAAATATTTTGACTTTTAGCAAAGTCCAGCTTCGTAGAAATGTGACAATTGCTGTATTTAGTTTATATTATAAATACATGACGCATGATAATATTCAGCTTTCTCAAGAAATTTCCAATCCAAATTAATTCAATAAAAATTTAAAAAAAAAGCTAAGAGTCATTAAAAATGAACAGATAAAGTTAGACTCATCCACTCATCTCATCCATGATGAGTAAATTTGTTTAAATTGAATGGGGAGCTCATTGAGAATACTGAATATTTTAGAGTCAGAACAATAGAAATTCAATTATGAATATATGAATTATGTTTTTGAGTCTGGGTCATCCTGATGTCCCGTCTGAGATAAATGCTTGACGATGTCAACCCAATCTCCACCGCGGGCTGTCTCTCCTTTTCCATCCTTCCGCTCCCATTCACGTCTCTTTTGACTTTTGGTAAGCTGTTCTTTTTTCTTTGGCGAAGCTCCCGTTCCAGTATTGTCCTTTAGAAATTGCAAAAGGAAAAATTGTATAAACAAAGTACCAGAACAAAAAACAAAGGAACTGTGTTCGTCAGAACCTCAGAACTGCCATATGTGTGTACTGTTTGTTATCGTTATCATAATACTTAATAGTTATATCCTGCTAAGACTTCAAATGAAGTACAATAAAATCGACATCTCAAAATGCATACCTTTTCACCGTCTTCTTCAGTCTCCTTATCATCAGTCGGTGCCTTCTTAGGCTCCAATAACTGCTGCTCCTCTGCCATAACGAACAAATTATCTAAGTTTTCACGTATCCATTCCACGATCCCGTAAGTTTGAGCTGTACCGATAAGCTTCTCCGATTCTTCACGAATCGCCTTTAAAAGATAAGTCTTCAACGGTGTTGGCCTGCAAATCAAAATGAAAGGTGTGCATTATTACAACCAAAAACTGATTCCACCAAAGCAGTGAGTTAGTGATATGTAATACCAAAAATCTAAACGATTTAATTCGTAAACTTATATTAGACAATTAGACCAACTTACAACAGATTATTATAAAACGCATCCAGCCCAAACTTTGGCACAGAGGAAGGATAGTCTTCAGGCCATTGGATGTCAAGTACAAACGAATGGGCATCTCCGTCCTCTCCAAACTAAACCATAAAAATAAAGTAAAAACAATTTGAACTAACGTCAGGCTCAATTAAATTAAAAATTCTATTTGCGCTGCACGAAGAACCCATTTTTGGATTGCAGCGTTACGTTCGTTCATATACAAATAATAAATAAATCCCTTAAATATTATTTTACCTTATACTGGAATTTAATTTCACTGACAGCTGTGAAATTAGAATCTTGCCCATAAATCGCATCTAGAACCTCAGCCTCCTCCTCCTGCTCTTCCTTCGTCATTCTAAAAAACCCCAAATCCTGGTAACTTCAAAAATAGACAAAAATTCTATAGTTTCGTTTGAACAATTTTAAACATACAACATGCAGTATCAGTATGTAAAAGAAGTTAGAACCAAAACCAGTAGTGCATGAAACAAAATTGAAATTGTATGGTAATTTTGATTACTATATGATTACATGGAAGAAATCCGTATCCAGTTCCAGTTTCCGATCGTCGGTTTGTTGGAAAGTGAAGTTGATCAACTGAGACGTGTGTTACTTAATTTAATAATCCCTCCTTCAAATTAAAAAAAACTGGAGAAACGAGAACATTAAATAAGTTTTTCATTAAAAAATTCTGAAACCGGGCCGCAGAAATAGGAGTTTGAATTTCGTCTCCGTTCCGTCTTAAATCTAAAGGTTCTGAAGTCTGAAGTCATTGAGCGGAGTTGTAGAAATCTAGGCTACGCTTACGCTACGAACAAATAAGGATCTCTATCGCGTGAAAATTATTAGAAAACATAATTGCTATCATAATACTGTCTTGTCTATCTATCCTGCCGACAAAAAATTATTATTTATGTTTTTCACGTTGCATAAGATGAGAACGATTGTAATTGAAGACGACAAGATGAGTTATGTTGCTGAATTGATTGTAATGAGCAAAAATGTGAATTAAAGGCCGTGTTGATTCCAAAGATTGTTGCATTCTGAACGTTGAAAATGTTTAATTTTCTTATTTTATGTTATTACAATGATTATTTACACACATTATTCTGAAAATATCTTAAGACATGCATGTTCTGTACGCGTAAGACGAAACGATAAGTACATTATTACTCTAGTAGGGTAATTGTCTTTATACGGGGCACTAGGCACTGGGTTTCGTCTTCTGAAGATACTGAAGAACTATTAAAGAAACCACTGTTTGAAATCCTATACTTCTTCTTCAGATTGGCAAAAAGAATTTTGAAGCCGAGTGAAGATGAGTCAATTTTTGTCAAGTCTGGGAATGACTCAAGACATTGGAGTTCAAGTTCACTGAATAGACCAGAGTTTCTAACTGCCTCCATTGATGCAATTGGATGATGGATTGAAGGAGGTGGTTTTTCCCATTGAAATAATGGCTAAGAACAGAAATACAAAAAAAAAGAATTTGGATTAAAGATTAAAGAATTTATAACAATTTTCAACCTAAGTTTCGGAAAAAGAAAATTAGGAGAATCACTAGAAGGTATTGCAGAACTAATCGTAAGAAATGCCTGATGTATGCTTATCTGCTGTCAAAGGCAAGTCAGGGAGCTCTGAAGCTAGCAAAAGATAGTTAATATGTAATACGTTAATACGTATACGTCCCACTTCCAGCACCCCGAACCGACATTTAATTTGTTTGGTCCCCGATGAATCAAATTCGAATTTCGTCTACGTTGAAACCATAATTCAATTGTGACCTCCAGAGAACACGGAAGGTCATCCCCATGCCCATTCATGCCGGGGAACCAAGAAAATAGTATGCCCGTTCTGGGTGCTGATGCACATTTAATGACTCTCCCTTCTTGTGAGAAGAATTGTCGTGTGTAAAATTGTAGAATAAGCAAATAAAATGGCAAACTAATTCTATAATTTTATGAGGAAAAATTAAGGAGTCGGAATAAGAAATTATCTACAACAAAAATGTCGACAGGTTACTCCGAAAAAAAAAGAACTTGTTAGATGGCAATGCCAGTTGTGTGCTTCTGTACTTCTGTAAAACTTTGCGCTTTCCGATTTCCAACCAAAACTATCCAATTACCAAACGAGTATCCTTATAGAAATGAAATGAAGTCCCTATTATTAGTTTTCCATTATAAAGAAAATATGATCCAGAAATTTGTAACTGACTGAATAATTCCGAGTGTTTTCACTTCAAGTTGAAGAATAGAATTTTCAACATTCCAACTAAATAAAATATTGAATTTTAGAAATTGGACAGTAAAAGTAAAAATAAAATAAAACTCACCAAATTTGGCACGTAAGTATCATCGGGTTCCAAATCAACAGGTGATGATAGTCGCCGAATTTTATAGCCTCCACATCTGACACTTTCAAAATCTGGTCGCTGATACCCGTAGAAACCCGGGAGAGCCGTGAGTTCACGAAATCCGTCGGCAATATTACGACCGCTACCGTGACCTTGACCCCTGTCATTTTTTGTACCCTTCCGAGGTATCGTTGGGAACAAAGTAAATGGAAATTCTCGTGTCACGTTCGTGTCCTCCATGTCCATGTCCATGTCTTCTTGAGCCGTCGGCCTCAATACCAATGAGTCTCGTTTGTCGTTGCCCATTATGCCCATGCCGAGTGCTGGCCAACTGAACTTCCTCACTCACTTTTTAAATCTCCTCCCAAAACAACTCAATTCATAAGCGCGGATAAAAAGAGAATTTCAAACCAAGCAAGCGTTTTCGAACGCCATGAAAAAATCTTTAACATTTGTGAAAAAGTTCAAAAATATGAAAAATATGAAAAAATTAAATATACTCAACATCATGCATGACCATCTGATAACTTTTCGGTACCATATTATCGTACCTGAGGTCGTAACTTTAATTTTGTATAACTTTAACTAATACTACTAGTGTATTTTTGGCATAGGATGGGTACAAATAAAGTACACGGGGTACACGTACGAAAGAGACAAACTTCATTAAAGGAAAGACAACATTATTTAACATTTTCTGCCGTCAAGAACAAACCCTCAACATTAACTCTACGTCATTTATGTATACAGTTGTAATTTCAATTACTCATTGTCAGTTACAAATATTGGTAGATTTACAAATAGAATATTTTATTCAAAAATTTAATTACAAAATGTGACTTCGAAAAGGCAATGGATACTCATGCTTCATGCATGTGTGCAGAGGAAGTGGGTTAAAAATTCATGAGTCACAAATTCACAAAGGGAATGTAATATTGAAGGGTAATCAATATTTCAATATTTCGATATTTCAATCTTTCAATATTCGATATCCAATATTTCAATATTTGAATACCGAAATATTGAATTTTTAGTGTCAGGAGGTCGAAAATAGTATAAAAAGGATTACCAAAATCACCAATATTTCATGATCAGTATTTCAATATTTCGGTATTGAGAAATATGGCAATATTTCAATATTTCAATACTATTGAAATATCAATATTACATTCCCTATCATAACGTTTATAGACAACACTACTTACCATTTCATCCTACACACGCTTTAAAAATGATATACGTAGTTGTTTTAAGCCAGCACACAATTACACAAACTCGTGATTATGTTAATTGATTTTTAGTTTATTCAAGAAGTACTATGTGTGATTTACAATTTTTTCTTGAATTATATTACACGACTCTGTATTACTTAATAGAGACGGCATTGGTTCCGAAAATATTTTCCAAGATTATTGAGGTCCTCATTCCTCATGACTATTATATGACATTCTGGGCAGCATTATTGAGCATGATATTTCCCCTTTCCCCATGCTTAAACTTATGTCTAACTGTATATTCTATAAAACTTTGATACACGATTCGGGACCGGAACGGTTAATTGAATTGAGATAAGCTCTTTCCTAGGTGAATGTTTACGAGATTACATTCCGGAATCCAGAGATTTCCAGATTTCTTTGAGACCGGTTTTCCACAACTTCGCCAATGGAGTTCGTGATGAAACTGAGATAATAGGCTCATGATTTAATAAACTCAAACTGTGATATTACAATTACAATAGCATACTCATCACATTTCTCCTCTTTATTCGCGTGTAATCTGCGCGGTCATGTTACCAGGTTGAACACTGGAGAAAGCGTGAGAAAACCAGGGTCACACTTGAGATCTGCTTGTAATTGATATGATAGATAAAAGCGTAAGATTTCAATGCTGAATTGCCGACACTAAACGCCGGCCGTTGTGATGTGATGTTACCTCGCCTATCAACTCGATCCTATGTTCCACACAATCTACTCCACTACGGAGTACTCTACCTCGCTTTAAAGTGTTCCATATAAGCAGGCATTCACAAGTGAGCCATTTGAATACAGCGTGTATATTCATTCGTGCCCAATTTTACAGTAAATTATTCAGGCATTAATGACTTTTCTAGGTGTAACATTCAAGATTATGATTAGCGACAAGTGTGGTAAACTGGCTAAACTACACCCATGCATTGTGAGCTAACAATTCAGCATGACTAACGACGGCGTCTGTCAGGTCACATTGCTTGTAGGACGACAAGACTAGTCGTTTCTTATGTCATCCTGTTATTCTTATCGCACCCACAAAATTACTACAAAACTACAACTATAGAGCTTATGAATGGAGGAATGACAAAAGGAATTCCAGATTGAAATATCATCAACTAACGAAACCAGATACGTAAACACTTCCGACCCGAGAGGAGACCATGTAACTCCCATATGTTGACAAAAGGTGAAAGTCACTCTAAAAGGTGTATTCAATTGGTGGACGTGACAAAAGACGGTTTGGATTGCCGTTTGCGGTTAGTATGAGATTGAGAGAAAGCGGAACATTGTGAAAGTCCACGAACATGGCATGGCGTGACATATAGAGGAGAAAGGTGAGCGCAAGAAAGGTTTAATTTTATCGAGCGAAAGTTTTAACGGGGATTCCATTTCATCCGAGTCCGAAAGGAAAAATCGATACAAGGCTCAAGCACATGCCAACTGCCTTGCCTCCGTCAAAACCTCCTACACAACATACCATTACCATACACTACCAGGTTTTTCCAAAAAAAGAAATACTTCACAAAAAATGGCAGATAGTGAATTTGAAGAATTTAAACGTTATTTTGATAAACTTCCACAATACATTAAAGCACCGGATCATTGTTACACGTAAGTTTAACTCTTACAACATTTAAGAGAGAAAAATTCATTTCAAGGTTCATACGTTTACCGCGGCATTGCATTGGCAAGTTCACCCATTCCTTCCTTCATTAATTATGCATAGGAGAAATTGACTCACTCGATACATTTTCTTTGGACGTGTATTGCCTTAGTCAATTTCATTAGATTTTGAGATGATTGTAATATAATTACGGGCACAAATGCATTGAGAAAAATTTTTATGCAGCACTAATTTCACATTTGTTTTCCTAATGCAAAATTGTTCATTCAGTAAACGTTCCATACGACAAACGATTACCGTAGGAGTATAAACTTCGCGAGGGCTTGAAGGGATCACCTAAAAAATAAAAACAAGCATTTCTTTTGGAATCGAAAATAATTTGACTTATAGTCTGACCAAATACAAATCACCCAATTGGAAAAACAAGATTTAAGAAATAGACAAAAGCAAACGTTTTAGCCACTGACTCTCTACATGAAGCATACCAAAAAAAGTAAAAACTACGTACCTTGAACAAGGATTCTATGACAAGGATCGTAACCGACTACATCCCTTCGTGTTATTTGGTACTTATGAACCAAAATTTCGAAATTATCAGACTTCTGCCGAACATTAATTTACTGGATGATGAACCGACACCTGGTCCTCATCGATGTTACAATGAAGAACAAAGGAGTGAAGACCCGTTATGCATGGAACCCTCTTGTGATGCCATTCGTACGGAGCCATTTTCTGGAGACCTCCAAATTGTTGGCCCTGAGACGACCGAGACTGAAAGTCCGGTCCAGAGAAAGCGGAGAAAGTTGCCCGAGATTCCGAAAAATGGGAGAAGATGTATGAAATTGAACTATACTTGTTTGTGTGTAAACAGATTATATGAATTATACCATAATATGTTTAATCAGGGAATGAAGATCCACAGATTTCATTAGCACAGGAGCTCATAAATGCAGACAAAGGAGAAGACAGGGTTCCTGGGAGTCGCTGGAATCATAGGGGCCTTGGCCTTGTTGAAAATCCTACTCAACCTCTCGAGAATACTTCAACTGCACTTTACGGCTCAGAAAGGCCTATCTTTGTACTCAGATTTAACAATTATAGGATTCAAGGTTAACATTATTTTTTGGAAAAAAGAACTGAAGCTTCTTCTAGATTTTTTGAGTTGCCTAACACTATTGTTCTTTTCAGACGACGAGAGTTCTCCGGACTCAGAAAAATATCCAAGTCTAGACTCAGGACATTCGACTAATCATTCTGATGATGGCAGTAAACCATATTCTCCTCAAGTTCCTTCAATTCATGGTAGTAAATAATTAAAAGAAAGAATCAATTGAGATTTGTAATTTTAACATCTTATTTCAGAATCATTCTCTCCATCATCTCCTTCTATGACTGGTGTACCATTCACTCATTTGGAAATCCTGGACGCAACGCACAGAGGTATGCTCAGTATTTTCAGACTAAAAATTGTGATTTAATTTTTTTTTCTAATACTGTCATTCCAGGACTGCACAAGTTTATTCCTCGTCATCGTGATGAAATTGAAGTGGATATTGGGGACCCAATTTACATGCAAAAAGAAGCAGATGACTTATGGTGTGTTGGTGAGTCGTGATTAAAAATAGTTTTGTTTATTCATTCGGTTCGGAGTAAATGGAATTCTGTCACGAACTGGAAAAATCTGTGAGAATCATTGTTTGTCATTGTCTTGTCTTTGAATGGAATGAAG
Organism: Protaphorura armata; assembly: GCA_034700305.1. Lineage (NCBI taxonomy): Eukaryota > Metazoa > Arthropoda > Collembola > Poduromorpha > Onychiuridae > Protaphorura > Protaphorura armata. The sequence continues at coordinate 31,100 of JAQIXO010000042.1, forward strand.
GTGTAAACCTGAGAACTGGACTCCAAGGCGTATTTCCCTCCGCCTACGTCGTGGATGTTGAGTATAATGACTTTGATCCTTCGGCAAACAAACTGAAGAAAGAAAGATATTTGATCAATTACATTGGCTCTGTTGAAACACTCTACCACAAAGGAAATGAAGTCTTGTGTCAGGCTGTCAAGAAAATCTCAGGGCTGGAAAATTATGTGTCTTCTCACACACGACCATGTATTCTAGAGATTTCAGATCAAGGCATTCGGATGGTTGACAAAGGAAAACCGGTGGTGAGGGCTTTTACAAACAATCACAGCACTTAGAACGTGTCGTAGATATTTGGCCAAAATAGTTAGCATATGGCCGAGGCTTCTTATCACCTACGTCATCAATTGAAAACCCCAACTCATATTACCACCGTAGAGATTACGAGATTACTACATTACTTTTTTTTTCATTTCCACAGGTAAATCAATCACCGTGCTATGACTATTTCTATGCACTTAAAAATGTCTCATTCTGTGGTTTTCATCCCAATGACCACCGGTACTTTGGTTTTGTGACCAAACATCCTACATTGAATCGATTTGCCTGTCATGTATTCATTTCAGATAATTCTACACGCCCCGTGGCTGAGGCTGTTGGGTAAGTTCGTTCCGAATTTCTCTATAGAATATTTAAAAAAGGAGGTGGATAGAATCAACTACTTCAAGCATATATAGTTCTCACGTCTGAGGAAGAACATGCGTTTGATTTAATTTGTCGATCTAGTTTGCAAACTATCATTGAAATAAAAGATAATGTAATTTGTCGCACGATATCATCTGCAGATATCTGCCAAACATTAGAAATCTGATATGGCCATCTCAGATTATGTATCGGATAAGTCGACTAGTGAACCTTGATGATCGAGATCTTTTTTTCTCAGACCGGGCTATAAAATAAGAAACCTTCTTAATTGTTCATATTTTCGTATTGAAAGATAGCGAAAACAAATGTGATTCTCTTGTGTGTTGACAGGAGAGCATTTCAGCGGTTCTACCAGAAGTTCTTAGAGACGGCTTATCCTATTGAAGACATCTATTTGGAGTGATTGACAAGGTGTGTAGTGAGAGTAACGGCTACACTACAACTACTACTCCGTAATATTTATTGTATACTAGCCTGGGCAGTTATGTCGTTACAATTATTTAATGGTGGTGCTTCTGGCTTTAAGCTTCTCACAGCCTTAGATGATAACTTTCAGCGAATAGTTAAAGTATTCGCTGTAACTTGTTTTACACATATTGTGTAAAAATATATTCAGAATCTTACAGACAAATTCAAGTCCGGAGTATTAGTAATACTCCGGACTGGAATTAATTCCCTAAGCCATTGCATTTTGAACTTGCTGGCTTGCTCATTGAAGTTAATTATGTCTTTAACATGGATGATTTGTCATTAATTTTTGTAAATGCTGGTTTAAGTTTAATAATACTTTACAACATAGGTATGATAACTCTACTCTTAATCTTCAGGTTGATTGCCGTGAAATTTCCATTATTGCCAACCCATATGAATGTTTAAAATGTTGAAAAAACCACGCCAACACAGAATTATGAGTCACTTTCAAATTAAGCAAATTACAAAACAGTATTTGTATTTCAGTTCAGTATTTGCTATAAGCTTTCCGTGCTTTACGTATGTTGAAGTTTTACGGTTTGTGATTTCCTGAGGTAAAGCATTTGTTTGGGAAGTTCTCTTTAACCGAGCGCCGGTAAATGCCAGACTCCTGTCTACTAATCTAATTAGCATTTGCAAAGTAGACTGGGCACTCACAAGGTCAGCATGCTGTACATATTCTGCCAATATACGCCTTTTCTTACTATCCTCGCTCAAACTTTACACGATTCTCCGTGAGAACCATGTCACTTCATGTTGATGCGGACAGAAATACTAGATATACCATCTAAGGTAACCTTCTGATGATGATGCAAATCATGATATCTGACTTCGCGGAGTACCGACAACTATATTTCATTTATGTCATAAACTGTAGATTTCTGTGTAGTACACGTATGTTCATACTCACATTTTGTGACTTGCATATACAATATACGACTATGACTTGTTTACCTTATAATAGAATATTTTTGTATAAATACGCTACAGACAGCCATAAAATATGATGACATGATTTCTCCAAGGAAAGTGAAAGTGGAGAAAGTGGAGTTTATAGACAGACAAGTTGTGTCTCAGCTTTCCCATTGTGCCAATTTGTATAGTAGTTAATGCGGCACTAATATGTTTGTTTAAAAAAAGCTTCTACCTCCTTCAAAAGCTTTCTACCGTGTATTGCCAATAAGGGGTTGAACTTGTTACTAACGGCTCAAGGTTCTTTTTAATGGACCAGTGGACCTAAATTGAATGATTGAAAATCTCCAACAAAGAAGATTTCATGGGTGGGTGACAATTCCTGACTCTCTCGACTTATTATTTTCCTTAGAATGAAACTTATCACGAACAGTTGTATACCTTCAAAATGACTTATGAGACGTAGGAGGGATTTGACACCTGTGAAGTTTCTTTTGACAGTTCGCAAACAAATGATGAAAAATAATCGCAATAGATCACTCGACTTTCCTCACCTAGCAAAAAGGCTATCACTAGAATACTAGAATAACTTTATAACATTTGGGTCAGTTAGATTGACTTAAACTATCAAATATTAGCTAGGAATACAATTAAATCAATAGACATAATATTTGACCTACTGAAATGTTGACATTGACCTTATTTTAATTTAATTTGTTCAGTTATATACGGTGAAGACAATTTTAACATATTATAGATCAAATGCTTTGTAAGAAATGTACATTCAATCGCTGAATATTGTAATGTATTATATCGTTATACTAACATAGTAAGTATTATATATAGATTACTCTCAGATATTTTCGAGTGCTCTATGTGGTGGCGACGGTACGAGGTTAACTCTTATGTAGTTTGCGTATTGATACGATAATGTCATAACAGACGCCACCACTTAGAACAATCGAAATAATCTGATTATAAGTGGAGAGTTCCTCCGATTCATGAGAAGGACTATTGTTCCAGGAGAAGAGTTCATAAAAGTGATACGTAAAATGTCAAATGAATATAATAAAATGAAAGAGGATTTTTATTGGTGCCCTTTTATTTCTTTTCTACGAATCCTGTGCTAGAAAGGATTGCATTGCCAGTAAAAGTACTCAAGTGGTTGGATATTTGCTTAAGGATTTTAGACGCCTCGCGAACTACAAGTAAAAATAGGACAGAACAGGATTTTTTTTGCGAGAAAGGAAGCGGCGTGAGAGAAATATATGTAGCATAATATATCACTGGAACGCGAATGAAATGGCAAACATCACATAAATCGAAATCCTGAGTATCTTCTATTCCCAGGCTCACTGCACTGCACTGTCCTGCCTTGACGAGTCAGTCAGATAGGATATAAAAAATTGAAGAACCGCAAAAGAGGCAAGGAAAAGAATCAATTCAATTCTTTTAACGGAATTGCTAGAGACTGGCACTGGAGATGTTCGAAATGTGTTGATTTTAAATGCAGTACATTAGAGTCCTTTACTGTGTACTAGGACTTTTCGGTATGGTAGTATCAGAAGCATACATCAATCCAAGTCCAAGTCTCTCGGGAGTTCAAATAAAAGAAAAGGGAAGAAAAACATTAGACAGGGTTTCAGCTCCATTGCATTTGATTGTCTTTCTATCTCTTCTTACTACCATCTTGGAAACGTCTAGAAGATTCCAAGAATGGAATGGAGTATAAAAACTCAACTCAATTCTAAAGGGAAAGATGAGTCGTTTTCCTCCTAGTACGTAATATCCGTTCATGGATGATAGTCATTACTAGAAAATGGAATGTTTCCGAAAAACGCAGAATCAGAATCAATAGCAATTGTCTTGGCTTTTTGCAACATAAAAAAACTGATGTCCGGTTAGCTTTAGATTTTTGCAGATGATGATGATGGTGCGAGTCAACAAAAATGTTTCATGGACGAAAACATGGGATCAATATAAATTGTAGTCTTCTCGTCTGGAATCTGGTTGTTTGGAACAGCTAAGGATTCATTACTCGATTGTCGGCAGTCCAGGTCCAGGTACTGGTCCCGTGGTCCTAAGCTGAATTTATATTCTGGGTAGAAAAGAACGTCTGTCTTTCTTCTCGATCATCCTTCGCGGATGCCTCTTTTAAGTAATGAAGGCAATAAGGCCTGGCTACCTACATAAGGTTTGCTCCAGGAGAAACTTTTCCAGAGAAAACTGAAAAGGAAACATCTGTACTGTAGGTACTTTTCCAATTCAACTCTTCGGACAGAAGGATGGACCAATACCGCTCAGGGTAATGGAAGTCGAAACTACTCCTGATTCAGTTTGAGTGGGCGGGTGTCACTGATTTCGGAGCGCAGATAAAAGCCAAATCCCCAAAAAAGTGATCGAGCCTACCACTTCGCTCAGTGGCTACGAATGACGATTCAGCGCTCTATAATTGTGCGATTCCACCCTCTGGAACTGGTTGGAACTGATTCTTCAGTAAACTTTTCAGAAACACATAAGATCCTGAAATCTTCGTTCGATAATTCAGATTCCAATCAGGTGTGCCCCAGTTCGGAACCTCTGTCCTCATCTGGCCACCTGTGAACACTTGAACTTCCAATTAGTGATACCTTAAGAAACAGTTAATCAAATTTATCTACTTGTCTCAGACGTTTCGGTTAATTCTGAAATAATGAGTGGTTCCGGGAAAGGACTTCTTGGCCTATGGCTTTACAAAATGGGTGATAGCGTCGACTGGACCCTCAAGGAAAGCATGAATCGCAAGGAAGCCGTAAGGAAGGAATATTTTTTGTAATAGTTAATTAGACAATCAAAATGCTGCATGCTGGTTCGCTGGTTGGGATTAAATCATCTCGACCCTTCCACTCATGTTGAGTGATGAGTATTAGGATTCTGGTTTTATTCCTTGGAATTGGTTGACACTTAAATAAAATGAAATCTAAATCTGGATCTGCATTTTCGTTAAAATACACGTAGGCATCGCAAAACAGGAACTATACTTCATAAACTTGGCACTTATTTCAATAAACCTGGTTAACTCTTCGTTTCTAATAGGGTGGCACGGCACCCTTGCTAATATGCATAATCGCATTTTAATATCTTATTCTAAGACCATCAATTGAATTTGCGAATACTTATGGTATTACGCAGTTTCCACGATTTATGTAATTGGCCAAGTGCATTGACATTTAATGTCGAAAAAGTTAATACCAAATGCATTTTAATATAGGAGATCGGAGATAGTAATATGTTCTCCCCGGCTTTCCCACATTTATCATAACTATGTTATATTATCTCATCATTGTTGGTGGGTTAAATCTCGTATCCTCCGATTGATATTAATGAGTTAAATGGAACATTGAAATTTTAGTCTTTAAAAATAATCTTGCTCTTGCAGTTGCCGCAAAACTAGTAAATGCAGAGTGATCATCGAGACAGCCTTTTGGCTAATAAGGCTGTCAGAAAAACATGACGACATTAGCGATTGACAAATCCGTCACCATATCAAATAATCGCATTTCCTACAGGAATCCAAGTACACGCTAGTGACCACGGAAATAAAGCACGTTTAAGGGTCTACTAACGACAAGAAATATAGTTCACGAATGTTAATCAGAAAATCAATTCTCCAATAGTTTTGGACGAGACTAAATACTAGGCTCCAGTGAATAGTATGCCAGTTGTTTGTCCTATTCATTGCTAGTTTTTCATAATGTGTCATCAATTTTTTTTATTATATCCTTTTCTTAAGCTTTCACTGGAAACTCCATGCAACGAGTTTATGTTTTTATGAACTATAGTCAATTTTAGGGAGATTTCGTTACAGACAGTGCAGTGCTTGAAATGTGTTACACGTATGCATGCACGCTCGAATATATTTCAGCATTATATGCTAACAATAAGCCGAAGCTGAATATTGGTCATGTTCATGTTTGTCACTTCAACGCAATTCTGGTAAAAATCGTTCAAAGATCCTAGCACAAAATTAAGTACAAAACAGCAATACGTACTATTTAGTTATAGGCGCGGGGCCAAAATATTATCTATCCGTAGATGCTTTATAATTTGAGCTAGGACAGAACTAATCATTTGTTTTCCATAATATTATTTTGTTTATTGGCATAATGTACTTTGTTTGAATAAAGAGAGACCATAATGCAACGCCGCATCTTCAAGTGAAGATATTAAAAGATATAATGTCCGTATGTACTTCTTTTAAATTTTACACTTGTATCATTCAGGCGGCTCCTACTGCTGAGGAAAATGCACACAATTGTGTTGTATTCTCACTAAAAAACCAAGTCGGCGGATTAGCTCGAGCCCTTAAGGTTTTTGAAGATAATGGTGTGAATGTAATTCACATTGAATCTCGGAAGTCCAAACGTAAACCTTCCGAATTTGAGATTATGGTCGATGTTGACTGTGACAATCGTCTCATGGATGAAATTATGAAGAATTTGGCGCAAGAAGTGGCTGCAATCAATCTCTCTTCGTTTGAAGGTGGCCAATCATTTCCGGCTCCAACACCAATGTTGTCCAGTGCTAGTAGCTTTGGTAAGACTTGTTTCTTCTGCTGTTAGATTGATGGTCTTTCATAGAATATTTGACGACGGATCTTAAGTGCATCATGGGAATTTGCCAAGTTCTAAAGTTTCGATTTGCACGTCTTGCGTTTAACAATTTCAAGCGGGATTGTATATTTTGTTCATGTAATGGAAGTGGAATGTGTGGATGGATTTCCAAATAGAATTTTGGCTATTTTGGTAGTTACAAAATCTGTAAAATCTGTAATGAGCATAAAAAGTCAGTTAAAATTTTAAACCGATATTCCTCATTTGAATCGGTAGAATGAATACGACCGAGTTTAAGGCATGAGACTGGTCTTAAAATACGTACATGTGTTTCTTCTTCTTATTTAAATGAATTGATATGTCAAAGATTTTGGTGACATGCCGTGGTTTCCTCGAAAGATTGGAGATTTGGACAGAAGCCAGAGAGTTCTCATGTACGGGTCTGAGTTGGAGGCAGATCATCCAGTACGTAATCAAATTCTTAGCCATCTTCGTTTAAGTTCATAACTATAGTTTTTCTATTCAATTCGATGCAGGGATTCAAGGATCCTGTCTATCGGAAACGACGCAAGTATTTTGCTGATTTGGCTATGTCATACAAATAGTAAGCCATCATGCTAACAATTAATTTAATAAACCGAAATCATCGTAAATTCATCTATTTTAGTGGACAACCGATTCCGAGAATAGAGTACACTAAGGAGGAGAACCTGACATGGTATATGGATATTTGAACTTCAAACAATTTCAACGTCTTCAAATTAAATATTTAAATCATTACACTTATGTATATACGAATAAATAGGGGCACAGTTTTTCGCGAGCTGCGAAGATTGTACCCGATTTACGCTTGCAAAGAATATCTTGAAAATTGGCCGCAACTCGAGGAATCCTGTGGATACTGTGAAGATCATCTTCCCCAATTGCAAGATATAAATGTCTTCTTAAAACGTATGTCGGCTCGCACACCTTATTTATTGGAAAATATTAATATGATAGAACGTTAAATCATCCTTCTTCAGATTTTATTCCAAGAAATGAAAAAACTTACATTAGTACACACTGCATTCAAAGTTGAAACTGTCTCCATTTAATTTCCTAAAGTGACATGGTATTCGAGACTAGTTTTTTTTAAAGGTTTCGGGTATTACTGCTATGAAACCTGAACCTGAGCTTAAGCGACCATCTGATAGAGACAACCGTGTATATTGAATCGTTCGATTTTGCATTGTGATGTTAACATTTTACAATAAACACCGTTTTAGTCTCCGCACTCGGTCGCCTACTAAACAGCTTTCACAACCATGTCTGCAATGGATAACAATATCTCTTATTTGTTCAACATTAAGGTAAAACTGGATTTCAACTTAGACCTGTTGCTGGCTATCTTTCTCCACGGGACTTTCTCTCGGGTCTTGCTTTCCGCGTTTTTCATTGCACTCAATACATTCGCCACTCATCGGATCCTTTCTACACACCTGAACCGTATTTTACAAAACTCATTATTATATTTTCGCTTTCAAATATCAAAAGGATAATCCAATACGCGTAGCGTGATAGCTTTGGCATAGCTCTCACCACTGACAACGAGATACTGATAATATCAAATTGTCCTTCCTAAACATTTTGAAATATTACAGAGATTGCTGCCATGAACTGTTGGGTCATATGCCGCTCCTTGCAAACCCATCATTTGCACAATTTTCACAGGAGATTGGACTTGCTTCTTTGGGTGCTTCGGATGATGAAGTATCAAAGATTGCTACGGTAAAATGCATTAAAACAAATTACACGTTTAAGAGTAGCCAAAATAAAGCTTGTACTTCTAAAACCCGGGATAAACTAATGTGCAATCATGTATCATCTTGCTTGTCTAACCCAGTGCTATTTCTTCACAATTGAATTTGGGCTGTGCAAAGAGAATGGAAAACTTAAAGTCTACGGTGCTGGGCTGCTATCATCTGTTGCAGAATTAAAACACGCTTTGGACGCTACGGAGAAAATTAAACCATTTGATCCAGAAATAACGTCAAGGGAAGAATGCATAATAACTTCCTATCAGAACGCGTATTATTTTACGGACTCATTTGAGGATGCGAAGGAAAAGATGAGGTGAACATTATATGAAAATAATTTTTCATATTGACTAATGAGTAATGATGTGTCACGTTCACGTCTAATTCTTTGAAAACATTAATCATTAGAGCGTTTGCTGGAACCATACAACGTCCTTTTGGAGTTCGCTACAACCCATACACTCAAAGTGTGGAGATACTCAGTAATGTCCAAAAAATTGCGGCATTGGCTTCCGAGTTACGCGGAGATCTTTGCATCGTCAGGAATGCTCTCAAAAAAATCCACGAGCAAGATGAAACAGTGGATATAGAACGGATTACACATTTACTTCAGGATGGAATTCAAGTTGATCCTAACGAGCACGACCCTTGCAGCCAGTACGAGATGTAAATGGACCAAGAATATTGAACAATTGAGCTCATAAATGCGGACCAACTAAAACAATGTTTAATTTAAAAATGTTTTAAAATGAAACTATTCCTAGTACTTATAGTTATTACATTGTAGAGTAGACTCTATGTACACGTACGTACTCACAAAAATTATTGTCATTAATGTATGTCAAATTTCTAAAAAAATATCTTATATCTAGTCAACAATTGGGACCACATTTACTATTATGAGGCAGCCTCGCTGAATATAATAAAAATAAGCACTGCATGTCATTCTATTTGTCAAAACCATAAACACTAGTAAACAATTTAATTTAAAGGCGATGTTGAATAAATTACACTAAATGTCACTCTTTTCATCGAACGCTGAACTTCCGGATTCGTCATACTGAGTCTTTGTCACCAAATATTTGGAAAAGTCGGGATCGTTCGCAAATGCGCAACCTCCTTGCCATGCTATACGCTCGGGTCTGTAATCAAAGAAATTACAACTTAGTTCCTGTGATAACAATGCGTATTTTAAATATTTCCGAGAAGACACTTACTCTAAATCTGCTGTGACGTTTACGTCGTAGTAGTAGGAAGTCCCGCTTCTCATATCTGCTTGAACTCTATCACGGAATCCCGGAAAACGTACGTTTCCCCCAGACAAATAAATGTTTTTATAGAAATGAGGTTGCATACTCTCTGGAAAATCGGATATAACAGAAATTATTGTTTCTGAAAGCCCCATCTGTTTCAGTCCAACATCAGATGGGTTAAAGATGAGCTCAGGGACGGAAAACCTCTCCGCATTTAACCGAAGTATCTGTGTTATACGAATAATATTAGTCGAAATGTTGTAAACCCTTAACTAACAGAAAATGCTGGCAATATTTACCTGGTCATCATTGGTCGCTCGATGACCAAATTCCTCTTGTTTTCTCACGAAACCTCGATGTACCGTTACATAGTTTGGAAGGACATATTCTCTCAAAATCGTATTTTCTGGATACCTCTTACGAGCTAATTCCATATCATTCGTAAAATCATTTGATATATAACATATGTCCTCCTTCACTTGGTTCATTAAATAGAATTCATCCAAAACATGAAGTTGCCTGTAATTAAGACAGACGATTCAAATAGTATTTCAAAGATTCGCAGAATATTATGATATAGCAAACTAACCTGTACGAAACTATTTCTTTGAGATGATTAGTTAATGCCTTTCCACCTACATCAATTCTACGAACAGAATTTGTTACTTTCTGTCCATTGACGAACGGGACGACATGTGTAAAACTATGACCACTGTCCACTATTATTGTGCAGGCAGAATTCAGACCAGGCCCAGGCCCTACTCTTCCATAATAATAATCTACCATGTGTGGAGCTGTAAGAAAAATAATCAGTAAATATAATAATTTGAATACTGTGTAAAACAAATATAAATATTCATAAAGTTCGATGTTACCTGTTGTGCGGCAGACACCATTGAACTCATATTCTTCAAATAGTATTTCACACATTGTCTCCTGAATGGAATTAAAATTTAAAACGGGTTCTGTGATAATTAAATTAGTTTCAGGCGGAGAGATATTTTGACATTCAGGGCCCAGCACGAAGTCCCATATCACTCTTTGCGTGTCGGGACGACACACGTATCCCTAAAATGAACAATTTTGACAATTAATGTTTTATAATCCTTGTACCTTCGTTGATTATACTTACAAAAAATGAATTCATAATTAGATTTGCTGACATATTTTTACCCTTTGAAACGGGAGAATTAAGAATAGTCCAGATGAGTCCCTGCAATCACTTATTTGGGAAGCAATGAACGGTCGACGACGCTCACTCTTTGACTTTGCGATGCAATTTGGGATAATACTGAAATAAAATAATTAAACATGAATTTAGTAAAATTGGTTTTATAGTATTTTAAACAAGTAAATAAAAAAACTGATGCATATTATTCGTATTCTATCATCGAACAAGAAAAAAACATGGAAAAAAAGTACCAATCATTCAAACAATTTCAATTTCTTCAATGGTACTCTACTGGGAGTAGTTGCCGCCTGCATTTGTAATTTTGTCCTTGTGGAATTTATTAAAATTTTATATTGATTTCAACTTCAAGTACCAATTCATATTTAGATTTTATCTATTCCCCCATACCATTCCTGACAAGACACAGTTTTCAAAAATGACGTAAATAACAAAAAAATGATTGTTGAAATTTTGAAAATACCTCATGCCGGGTGGAGTACCAACTGCTGAGTCTTTTGGTGGTGGGGGCGGTGCGTAACCAATTTTAATTGTATTTGCTCCATTGTCCATGACCAAAGTCCTTATGTCTGGAGTCGGGGTCATAATCTCAGAGTCACCAAAGGTCACCAGACTAGTCCTTAAGGCCTTCCACTTCAAGTCAAATACACCCACCCGCACGCACGCTATGGACACAAACACGTAAATTATACAGAAAACTTAAAATAATGTATTTTTAAATGATGTCTGATTTATTTGGAGATGTAATTAGGACGACTGATTGAAATTTTATTTTGGTCAAGGGTCACGGTCACGGTTTTTCGCCTAAGTTTAGGATTTTTAAAACAAAAACAATCGGAATTCCAAACGATCGAAATTTTAAATTTGTCTTGAGTTACCGCCATGCGAAAGCATGTTATTCTCAATGTACCCCTTCGGTGTCAAAAAAAATATAGGTCACGAACGATATTATGCTGAAAATAAAAGTTACATACCTGTCCAAAGCGACCGGACTCGTCCGAGAATCAAGTGGTCACAATTTACACAGGTGGTCGTTAGTTTACATACATAGAGCAAGTCAATTTACACAGTTAACGTCTCTTGTATAATAGATTGAAATATTTTATATTCTGAGGCAGGCGGGCAGGCCACGATTCATGATCGGGATTGCAGATTCAGATGACAAGAGGAAATATACGGGTGGCCGTTAGGTGCAGGTGGTACGGATTCACAGAAACATATTTCATACGTAAAAGGCCGTCTCAATTGGGTATTCCAGGTGGCACCAGGGAGGACGGCTGGTATATAATTTTGTTTTATTAAATTCTTCGGCCCGCAAATGTTAAGTAGTGGACTATGTCACTGATAATGCTACACTAGAGTATAGGTTCGTTCGGTCAAGCCAAGTGGTCGCACAGCACAGGTGGTCTCAAAGACAGGTGTGTTACTAGTGCGTGTAAAATATGAACATTTGAGATTCCCTATTATACCGGATCCGTACTGCGCGCCATCCTTCGTGTGAGCGGTCTGGAGTTTTTTTGTATTGATTTGAACTCAAGTCAATTCCCTGAGGAGCCGCAAAAATCCAAATCTTCAATTTCTGACTGACAGAGAATTGTTCACCGTTTCGAATGGATTTTTTAAATCTTTTTTAACCGTAATTATGAATTATTACAATAATTGTAATAATTATTTAATGTTTTAATTGGTAATAACCAATAAAAGATTTTCAGGTTTTCTAATTATTAGAAAACCTGAAAATCTATCAAGACATCAGCTGGGGCAGTGGGCCGTGACGTTTTTATCCATAATTCTAAAAAAACTCGAAGGAAGGAGGTAAGTATAATTTAAATGGTATGAAAATACAAAATGTTTTCCCAATGCATTTGGCATTGATCGATTCGATTAGTGACAATTGGTCAGGATTCATGACCAGTTATTTACAGGAAGTAATTAATGAAGTGTTAAATTTTAAACAATGTATATGAATGATCATTTCATTCAGCACAGTCACTTCTGACTTTATTGACCCTGTCCAGCCTAAAAATCAGGAGATTGTAAATGGAATTATGGTTTTTGTAATGATATTCTATATCATATGCTATTTTTTGTTTCTAGAGAAAACAGACCGAAGTGAATGTTGTGTGGAAGACGGATAGAAAAATGTCGGATCCGTTCAGGAATAAGGTTGAGCAGTATTCTCCCAAGTCATCCCCACGCGGATCTCGGTCACCAGTTGTTCCACGCCAAGACTCGAGTGGAACACTCAAAGCAACGATCTCTTTAGGAAAAAACCCCTCTATAGTTCACACTGGTCCATTCTACTTAATCAAAGAAACACCGAGTAAGCTTTATTTTGTTCATTTATTTATTATAAATAAAAGTAAAACTAGCCGAGACGTATTTTTTCGTTCTTCTTCTGTTCCCCCTTGTTTTATATATGAATACCAATTTTTCTGGAATACGTAAAGGCCTCTGTGGCCTCATGATACGGAGACCATGCCCACCTCTCGCAGTAAGTACAGAGGGTTGCTTCTTGCTTGACTGGTCGAAATCCTAATATTTGTGGTCTCGAGTGTTTTTCTCTTTCTTCTGGAAAATATAATTTGGTAACATAAAAATAGAAGAGAAAATGATTAGCTGTCCAAATGCAAATAATTTCAAAGCAAATACTAACTATTCTGTGTTTGGTTGACTTTTTTAAGGTGAGAGTGAGTTGACTGGGTCCACGAATCTTATGGCACATTATGGACTGGAGCACGCATACAACAAGTCTAACGGGCGTAAAATTAAGGATACTCTCTCGTCATTTCTACCTCATTTACCTGGTAACATTGATACTCCGGCCCATATCGATGGAAGGTAACTTTATCAATTGGAATTATTGGAAATTCGACTGGATCGGATGTATTGATCATATCGATTTCTTCAACTTTCAGTGGATTAAGAATGGTAATAGATAAACCACCGATTGGAGGAAAGGAGCTTCTACCGTTGAATAATATGCAGTTATCAGGATTCCGTCTTCATCCGGGACCGGTATATTTCTTAACGAATTTAAGACAATGTATAATAAAATGCATTAAACAGGTTTTGTGACTAATGTTGATGTTCACTACATTTCTAGCTACCCGAAACTTTGCGTAATTCAATATATAATACCCCACCCAAGAAGAAGCACAAGCATAAGAAACGAAAACATAAGGAAGGGGACACGCCAAGTCACACAGATCTGGGAACAGTGGACGTCGCCGCGACAGCTGCTGAGAAGAAACACAAGAAACAGAAACGACACGATGAAGACAAAGAGCGTAAGAAACGTAAGAAGGAGAAAAAGAAAAAGAAACAGAAGCACCCTGAGCATGGTACCAGTATGGTATCATCCATCAGTGGTGGCAGTCAACCAAATTTTATATAATTAGGATTGCGCTAACTAGTGATGTACCGAAATTGACTTTCGGCCAAATACCGGAAACCGTCGTTTTCGGCGTCGATTTTGGCCGATAATTTCGGTTAACCGAAATTTTTATCGGTTTTCGGCCGAAATTCGTGGGCCGCAATTTGAGTTTCGGCGGAAAATTTCGGTACATCACTACTACTACTGCTACGTAAGGTTGGAATTTTGGGTGCAGGAAGCTGGACTAATTTTACAAGTCGATCCACCCAAAAAGTTGTTGCAGGCATGTAGAGCTCCTCCTCCACAAAATTGTATCGGGCAACCCGATTGTCCCGCAATAGCTTTTGGGGCGGAGCGACTTGTAAAATTAGTGCAAGTTCCTTCACGGAGTTAAGGTTGAACGGACAGTAGTGCTAACCATTTATTCATTGTAAATCATTGGTAATTCCTATTTCTAGTACTACAGGTATTTAAATAACTTCCAAATTGGAAGGTCATAATAACTGCGATTGTATGCAATTTAACAACGATATTGGGATAATTTAGCCTAATAAAAGTGTATGTTCGGAATGATTAGTAGTTGAACTATATCTACTGGTTTAATTAAGTCAATATTCGTTAATAGTCCGATTCATCGTATTTATTGTTATTACCTATTGATTTTATTAATTATTGGAAAGAAGGGATCATTTTCATTTAAATGAAATGTTTTTTTGCAGAATTTACGTTAATAAATCAAGTGAATGTTTCTTTTACACCTACTAAGGGTTTTACCTGTGCTGGCTGACGGTTTCACCAATTAAATATTTGTGACAATCAAAATAAAATCGAAATTTTAATACATAGTAATTAATCATTCAAGCCAGTCATCATGTCGCGTGCGGAGATTCAATTCCATCAGATCCATCCGACTTCCAATTTCTGGTGATTCATATTAAAGAAGTTTATTTCGGAAATTGTTTTACCTACTATTATATGACAGGCGTACCTTCCCCAGTTAGCCAAGAGTTCAGAGAGACAAGAGTAGAACTGGAAAAGAGAATTCTTGGAATTTGAAGAACGAATTGTGTATAAAATTGGTCAAGACTCTTTTCAAAAGTTGTAGACAAATACCTAGGGTGAATTTTTTCTTTTGGTTGGTTCTGAAGGAAAATGACAGGAAAATATTGAGGAAGAAAAATGGAAATCCATAAATATGAACCACCCTGTACATGCTAAATAAACGACATCCATTTGGACAGCGATTTAGATATATCTGGGGAAAATCCATAGGAAAATACACACGTCCTGTTATCCAGATAATTCCTTGTCAAGCCAGGGAATCGAACCCCAACCCCACTGCAGTGAAACGGCAGAGCAGACACCCGTACCACTACACTGTGACGACGACGACCAATGGATATTTTGATTATCCTAGGCATAGAGAGTAACATGGTTTCCCCGCCGCGGCGTTCCCGGCTTGTCTGCCATTTTGGCGGTAGTTTTAATTTTGACCACCTCATTGCACAAAGTCGACAGAGTCTGACTGGCTGGCCCATCATTTCCCTCCTTCTCATTCTCGTCCACTTGTTCTCAACACACCACGTCCAAAAAAAATCCAGTCCAATAAATCCAGACGTCCACCGAATTTTCGGATAATTAGAAAAAGAGGGTCCTCTACAACATACGAGCGGGCATGAGGAATCACCAGGTAAAAGTCAAAAGTCTTTTGTTGTGACAAATCGTAACCACGGAGCGCTCGTTCGGTTTCGGTCAAGTCGGCCCGGCCGGGAGAATAACATAACATACGAGAACATAAAAATTACATGGAGGGAAAGTCACTCAAATTAAATTAAACCAATCCACTCACAATTAATCCATAGAAAAATACTTTTTTTTTAGTTAACTGTAGACAGCCGACACTGAACATTGGGGCTGAGATTGACATTGAGATTACAGTCCACCGGGTCAAAAATATCAAATCGTTTGGTGTTTGGTGTCTGAACGGATCCTGGTAGCTGAAAGCTGAGGAGGCCAGAGTCAGAGTAAAAAGTGTTTTGGGTGAAGTTGAAGAATTGATTGGAGGATTTAAATTTGAGGTCAAAGGTCAAAAAGTAAGTAGTAAAAGTAAATTAAAAGTTGAATTGAAGTCGAAGTATATAGTATTGGTATACTCATACACTTTTTTATATTAATTGTGCAGGTGAAGTCTGAGGTTATCAATTGGCAGATTGAAAATTCGGTGTTCAACTCAGGAGTCGAGTCAAGTGTTCGGCAGAGTGAAGTTGAAAGATTGAGCAGACTATTGAAGCTTTTGAGGTCAAGGTAAGAGTACCAAGAGTCCTGGTAAAGTAAAAGTTCTAATACAGTCATAAAATATTCAGAGTAGTTTTTTCTAATTCAAGGTTGAGTTGAGATCACTTCCGAAGGATAGTCAAAATGAAGGTTCTTATTCTGTCTCTCTTGAGCATCGTCTTTGTGACTGTTCTGCTGACTCCGGTTGGGACTCAGCTTCATAGAAATGAATCTACTGAAATATACAGCTGGGGACCAAGTACAGTTGGTCAGCATGACCCTGTTTTTGTACTTAGGGCCGGGTCATTAGGGGACAATATTTTGACTAGGGAAATTCTGTTGTTGGGATGTGATTGCTTGGATGTGTTTTGTAATTCCACCTGCTGTTACTGTCGACTGGTGAGTTTTTTTCTCAAATCCAAAATAAAATTTTGAATTGAGTCTGGTCTCACTCTCTCATGAAAAACACTTACAAAGTGATTCGGAGGAGCGTTTTCTATTTCGGTTCGGAGGCGTTTGTTAAGATGAAATTTTGTACATATTGTTTTTGAAACCACCATTTTATTTTCTGGATGAGGCACACTTATCTAGTAATTCGCGGGCGTTGAACATTGTCGAGGTGTGGTTTCTGGCGGACACAATTACAACAAAAGATACTGAGAGTGCACATGAAATTTACTTTCTGAACGTTACACGACAACAAAATTGTCTTATAATCTCTTCAAATAGGATTCTTCGTTCTTTCTAACCCAGTGACCCTTTTTGTCTGGTTATTCAGGAGTGCCCAGCGGGCCTGCCGATGGGTGATAAGGTCTACCCCAGGACGTATGGAAACTGCTCTCAAGCTTTTATTCCCAAATTTGGCAAAGCGACTACTCTTCTCCACTCTTCCCAAATCCGGGAAATCCTATTTCAAAGAGCATATAGCAATTATTGGATGTGCGACGAGACGACTAAATTTAAGCACACAATGGCGGAATTGTACCGCTTCTTGTGTGTGCGTAGCGATAACCTTGCTGTGCTTGGAGTGTTTTTTCCCGAAATGCCAAACCGAGTGTCCCCATTTCAGTTACGAGAATTGATAGGACGCGAACATTTCTGGACTTATGTGCCCTCTCCCAAAACAGGAAAGACTGACAAACCAAAGGAAAAGAGGTTAGCCATGATTATGA
This sequence comes from Protaphorura armata, assembly GCA_034700305.1. Lineage (NCBI taxonomy): Eukaryota > Metazoa > Arthropoda > Collembola > Poduromorpha > Onychiuridae > Protaphorura > Protaphorura armata. Next base: position 48,819 of record JAQIXO010000042.1, read on the forward strand.
AACTTTTTTCAAATTCAATGTACATGGTTCACAAATATCTAATCATTTTTATTTTTGTTAGACTGAGCAACTCAAACCGTGGGAGATCTAAGAGTGACCCACCGAAAACGGCCTTTAACGATCCTCGATTTATAATTGAAGGTAAGACATGTTTTTGTATCACTGCACACTTTTTCCTGTAGGAAAATGAGATGTCGTGAAAATTGTACCCCAGCGATAGTGTTTTACTTGGCTGAGTGGGAATGGTGTCACTTTCGGTAGAATCGAAAGTTAGGTTCACTAGGGGTCAAGGGTGTGCATATTAAACAAGGTTGCACTAGTCTCAGTAGAGATTTTCAGTTCCACTGGAATCAATTTGGGATTAATTTTACGTAGCATATTTTTGCAGTGTTACGAGCATGACGAGCTCAACATTTTCAGTGTGAATATTTATTTGTAGCCAGAGCAGATCAGTAGTCAAAATTTAATGCAATTCCTCCGAGTCTAAAAACTTTTAGTTTCCCATTCCGTACATTGGGTGTTGTACTCCGTCCTCGAATTGATAAATTCTCTAAGGTTTCAATATAGAAATCTAGTGTAACCTTTTTCATGAATTTATCTGTCGAGCAAATGAAAAAGACATTAAATTGTCTAAGGGTTCAGTGTGTTTATTAACTTGCCAATTGGTAAGAACAATTTTGCTTAACTAAGAATGACCAAGGAGTGCTGAACATACTCAATTAGTGAACTATACAAAAGTAAAAACGAGAGTCAATAGTCACTATTTCAACGAAAGGTTTTCTTACAAGAAAAAACGATAAACTTAAAATAGTTATTTTTAAAACACAACACTACGATTTAGAAATTTAATACGTAAACACGTACTCTTTGACAATGTTTACAAGGTTTTTCTAACACTTATTACGTGGATATGGTACGATATGATATGATTTGTTTTGCCCTCAGGATTAACCACTGAGAAAAGCAATAGACGACAGAATTTTAATGATTTAAATTTATTTTTGAATACTAAATTTTGTTCTCCTCGTATCTTGTATGTAAGATCATTCCTAACACCTGGTTCACGCAACGACCTCTTTGAATACGCCCTTTGAGTAGAAAAATATAATAAATGGTGGTGACGGGGTGTCAGGATTGATCTTTACAAAATAGCTCAATTTTTGCAAGCCCTTCATAATAGAAGGGCTTCAATGCATCACTTACACTAAATATTACATACAATATAAGTGCTCACCTTAAACCTTACAACGAGTTTTTTTCTTTAACCCAGGATATTACTTGTGGATATGCATTTTCTTGTAGAATTTCATTACTTTTTTACAACTATTTTGATTCCAAGTTGGAATGGAGTTGCAGGTGTTTAGGTGACAATGACTCTAATTTTTTTTTATTACTCACATACGAAGACGACGAGAAGACACGAAACTGACGGAACATTACATGACATCAAAAACGCACCTGATATTTTTTATTCTCGAAACCTCACCTTCAAAGTGCAAGGGAGTCATTAAGCTATTTTATGGTACTACTACAGCTTTGCTCTTATCTTATAACATCCACAAATTAAAGCTTACGATTAGACCTATCAACATCAAAAGTTAACGGGTCATTTCTTATTACATTCATGATATTATACATATAATATGGATTCTTAATTTTCTACAAAGTGTTTACCACTTAGGAAAGACTGGACAGACACCATGCTGAGTGAACACTTAAATTTACACACAAAAAACTTTTACTTTTAACGAAATACATTTATAAATGTAGTAACTATTATAATGTAAGTATGCATGATATTTTTGGTGAGTCGTGAGGTAAGAGGTGTCACTGTGGGTAATTACTTGTCCACAATTGACTGATATGTAAAGGCTGACATTGACTTGTTAACGCTCGGCTTTCATTATATTTAAACCGGCTTTTTGTATCTGGGGTTGAGATGAATGTTAAAATTGGACAAGAAATCCTTTGTGCCTGTAGAACATCGAAGGTGTGTTTACGGCGAGTGCCATTCTGTTCACAGGTTTTACATTCATAATACCATATATTTTTTAACTAGTGTTAAAAGCGCTCATGATGAGAGTGTATTATGCGGCGGGTGATGTGCATATATTCATCAGAATTAACTCCTTCCTACTTAAATTCCTCAACCACTTGTTGTCCTCGGGAATTGTGGTTACGAGGCGACCGTGTCGAGTTGACCGAAAAACCAAACTAGCAGGTTGTAGTACGATTTGTTAGTTTATGTGCAGATGCAGAAGCCATAGCCATGTGATGATGGGAAAATCCGTCGTAGAGGATTTAAACGTATTCCCAAAAGTTATGAAGTCCTGCTGTGACGGCTGCCAAAATGTTTCCAGCCAACAACAATATGTAGAAAGTTTGAATTCTGAGAGCATGGCTGGCAAGTGCATCCCTTGGGCAGTACAACCGGTCCAGAGGGGCCTGTGTAAAGTGTTTTCAGAAAAAAGTAACATCATAATAAAATTATTAGGGCCTTGGTCAACTACATACTTATTCTCACTAGCTGGATCTTTTTTATGACGGATCAATTGTTTTAGGTTAGGTTTCGCTCGTTTGGTCAGTTGATTTTTTTATTTGCTACAATGCACGACTGCACTTTCGGCAGAGTTCATAGTAGGAGAAGTAAGTACTGTCCTGTGTTTTATGGGAGAGTAGTAGTAGTTTATAGTTTACCCAAGGGGTTCTGCCAGTAGTGGAAAGAGAACAACAGCAATAACTCGACCGCGTGGAAGATCGGATCATTCGACCACAAAGCTACGTTCTAAGAATTTTTGGATACTCATACTCATATTTACTACATCCTTTCTCCTATCCCATTCCTTCAAGCAAGAGTTCGAAAGTTCTGATCAGCGGAACTCATCAATATAGGTATGGTTTACGACAACTCTGGAAATTACTTCTTTAATACTAGAGAAAAAAGTTACTACACGTATCGCGACGAGATACGATGATTTAGTCTATTAGATTTCGCTGTGGTGTCTTTGCCAGACTTTCACCGCTGCAAGTTTTAAATTGCATAATACAAATACAGTCCGCTCGAACTTTTCGTCAGTTGAGTGAACTTGAAGCAAGGGATCTCATTTGGATTTTGTGTAATTCACTTTGGAGTCATAAATGTAAAGAATTCTAATATTCTCTTAGTTCCCTCGTAGTTCTCGGAAAGAAAATGAATGTAAGGTCTGTACGTTCATATTCGCTCCGTATGTGTTAGAAGAAATTGTTGGACTGAAAGTGTGTGTGGAGTGAAAGTGCTGAGTGAAAGTGGATTCTTTTGTAAGTAGTGGCAGGCAGAACTACCTTAGTAGCAGCGCAGTAGACGAAGTTCCATTAGATATTATTACAACAACGACTACCGTCTCGTCTACAGGGAATAATGATTTGCAGTCAGTTTTTTGTGTGATTAATAGATTTCATTTTCACATTTTGTACACTTGAATATTTGTAAGACTTCTCCTGGCCCAGCCCAGCCCAGCCAAATTCTCCTTACTTACGTAATGTGTATGTAAGTATGCCATATGCATGTTTCATTCTGGATCGTTCTACACTTTCCCTTCAAATACAATTTGTTTCATAAGCTTTCACCCAACAAAAAGTTTTTACTTCAGACAGTGAGGCTAACAAGGCACGGCAGCAGTGGGGTCGCCGGTGTGGTGTGGTATTCACATTAATCTAACAGAGTAACCTGGTGCATACACGTCGGATGTAAGTATTTCACTTTGCTCTGGGCCTGGTCGGTTCTCTTACTTTTATTTTTACTTTTGTGGTTATTTTGTAGAGGTAACTAGTACAGAGGGACTTGTGTATGTGTGGAGTTGACGCTTTGAAAGTTTATTCCCAAAGCGTGCTCTCAAACTAAGGAAAGTGGTAGTCGACTGACTAAAAGCGTGGAGTTTCATTAATATTGGAGTAACACATTACACAGTCCACCAAGGAGTAAGGAGATATTTCTTTATAGGAAAAACGGTACGGTGGAGCTTTTTCCCGTTGTTGTCTTCCAATTCTGAGTCAAATAAAGTGCTGACTGCCTACAGCTCTATTCTTAACTTGTACTTTGTGGAGTCAATTCATTTAGAACTCATGATACTGTTTTCAATTATCTGCACGCCCACACTACCACTTTTTGTGTCGGTGGGTTTTTGAGTAGGCGATTAAGAATGAAGTAGTAAACAACTCAAAACCTGATATTTTTAGGAGGGCGCATGTTAGGATTTGTACTGCTTTTGTGTTTGAATGATTTCGTCATTGGACTTGATAGGTGGAAATGACTATACATTTTGTTTAACCATAATACTGAAAATGCATGGGATAGAGTGAGGGGAGAAAGTGGAGAAAGTCGACTTGCCTGTTTCACCATGTACTCATGTTTGTCTTTCTCCGACCAACATTTTGTTTTTAGAATGAGTGGCCGGGCTTGATCATTTCCAACAGATCCTTCAGCCCTGAGCAACCATGTCTTGTACCAAAGGAGGTCACAGTCACATTGTAATGGATTATCTAAAAACACACGAGTTTGATCAATCATGATTAGAACTTTTACACTCAGTCACGTCCATGATATATGTACACTAAACATGTATTACGAAATGAGTGGATACACAGAGAACACTTTCATGTCATGTCCGTGTGTTACACAAAAGTGTGAGTATTTTAAGTGTAAGGCGGAGAATAATTACTCGAATCTGAGGAAATAGAAAAACTGCACGCAAACCTACTAGCCTGAAGACTTTGTCGACTTAGTGGGTGGTAAAAAGGCAATTTAGAAGCAAAATTCTAACAAACTTCTTGATTAGAACAGCTGTGATGATTGAACTGACAAAAATCGATATTAAGCTTTTCCTGTTGCTCTAAAAGTTTGTGTTTCATGTAACAAACTGTAAAGTCAAAGGTTTGGACCGGGCTTAAGGGACAAGTAAGATTATGAGGTGTTGGCAAGTGTTGGTGTTTGTAAGCATAATGAGTCTTGACTCATAGAATGAACTGAATCAAGTAGAGTTAGGTTGAAAAGGAATTCGGACTAGTTCTAAATGATTTTGTGTGGGGAATTGGAATTGAAATGAGATTTCATACCATGTACATCGATGATTGCTTTGGTTTCATAAATGGATTGAAATGCCTGGGGTGGCAAGTGCTTGATTTTGTTATTACTCAATTTAATCGCTTCCAGTGAGTGCATCTCAGAAAAGACAGACATCGGGATCACGTCGATTCTACGCAGACAGACATATTCGTTTATAATTTAATAATATTTTTGGCGTTGTCCGTCGGCAGTCAAAGTGATTAGTTGATTACACAATCCCTTACTTATTATTTTCCAACGACAGGTATTTGAGGGTATTTCCAAATCCTTTGAATGATGTGTCTTTCAACTCTGTAATGTTGTTTGACTTCAAATCAAATTCACGAAGTCTGTGCATTCCACCCAAAGCATATGTAGGGACGTCTTGAATCTTGTTATTTCCCAGTTTCAACCATTCCAATTTTTCTGGAATTTACATGAAAATGTGTGAGTATTCTTTTGAACCGCAGCCGACTGACATTATTCGGATTGGAAACAGTTTATGTCTTATGGATTTGATCGTCATCACATTAGACTTACCTTCGAGTCCATTGAAAGATTTATTGTCCACTCGGGTGATACGATTTGAGTCCAAGTCTAGAGAACTCATCCGAGGAAGTGACTTGAAGACAGTCGGTCCTAACTCACTTATCAGATTTTGTCCGAGTTTCAATGAGTCCAAGTTTGTCAAACCTGGAAGGATGTACAGGAATAGGAAGGGAGTCAGAAACTGTCAACTGAGAAGTAACGAATTTACTTTGACAGCGGAGAGGTTCTTCTTTTTTTCTCGATAAAAACCGTAGGTACTACGTTACTTAACCATAGCCTTAGTATTATACTCACCCGCGAAGTCTGACTCTTTTATGGACTCAATTTGATTCTTTTCTAGTTCCAGTGTGTTGAGTGAAGAAAGCTTCGCGATGGCTTTCGTTGGAATAGACGTCAACTTGTTTCCGCCCAGGTTTAGAAAGATTAGCTCTCTGTAAAAAAAGAAGGAAGGACAGGGGGACGAACTTTATTTTACAGTGTTCGGCTTACAGGATTTGAGACATGAGACGAATGAGATAGGATCATATCTCTCTCTGTCTCAGTTGGAAAATAAAAGGAATGATAGTAATTAGATTCGTATTACAAGTTCATCACCTTTCAATACCCTTGAAGGCATTTGGATCGATCCGACTTATAACATTTCCGTAGAGTGAGAGTCGTTGAAGTTGTTTCATCCCATCAAAACCCATTTCAGGGAGAACCGCTATACTATTGTGCGGTAAGTTCAGGATTCGGGTAGTTTGAAGACGAGAGAGGGCTTTCCAAGGGAGTGTCACGATTCGATTCTGCGGTAAATCCAGGATGTCTAATTTACTCGCCAGTGCCGTCAAGGAGGACTCCTCCAATACCGCCAAATTCGTATTTCCAATGTACAGATGGCGAATGTCCATTCCTACGGGGATAATTTTTCTTAATTCATAGGACAATTACGGCTAGTTCATACATAGGATGAGCAGCGTCCTTTTCTGGGTGGGAACAACCTGTACCATAATGCTGTATTCGCAGACGTTCTTTGATGCTTCAAACTTCAACATAAACTACCGGGATGCCTGAATTAGCTCGAGAAGTATAGAGGAACACATTTCGACTATTCATTGACTGATTCTGCATTTAGATTTCAAAAATATAACTAATTCATACATGCACACTTACCGAGAAACAAAAAGTCTGGTAACCGCGGCATGTTATTCGTTTTGAGAGTCAAATAAGAGATGACAGTTCCAGGGTGTTCCTTGAATGCCTTCATACTGTGTTCAATTTTTTCCATGTTTGTGTTGCTACATGTGACCACAAGGGCCATTTTCATCGTACATGTGCATGGAGCCACATTAGCCGGGCACAAGTAACGTCCAAGAGCATGGGTGCTCAGGAGGAGCGTCACTACCACACTCAACCACCACCGATTCTTCATTTTCCCATCTACCTACACCTGTGTGTGTCTAGCAAATCTACTAGTGGGATTGGTGATCTCCTTCCCCCTCACATACTTTTCCTGAAGCTAATTCCTCTGAAAGAAATAAAAACAAGTAGAAGTTCGCATAAAATTTAATTGTAATCTCCAGTTCCTTGTGGTTTAGGTGGCTGGTATTCATTCGAAAGGAAAGAATATTTGAAATTCAACATTCAACGTATTTCACGACTGAAAAAAATCGAAACCGTTTAATTTTGACTTCAACCCAACGAAAGCGGGTTATGGCTTATTTTTTCAGAAATAGTCGTTCATTGCACCAGTGATAACTGCCTTTGCGATTTAGGGAAGGTGTCATTTCGGATTTTTCGGCTCCACGTAATGCTTTTACTAGCGTCTTAATGTAGAGAATATCTGCTGAGTCTTATTTACACTTTAGAAGCGCTTACTACAACTTTGCTCCGTTCTTTTTGAGTGACAGGAAGGAATCAATGAGCCATAGTACAAAAAAGCACAAGGGTTGACTTGACGGATACACACAATGAGAAACTGAGTTCCACACATATAACGTAAGGTTCTTTAAAGGTTGTCCGCTAAGCTCCTTAATTCTTTCTTTTTTCTCTCTCCTGTGACTGCTCTCACTTGGAGTGAGTGAGTGAAAGCTTCTTTGTGTGTAGGACGTGTGACTTGGAGAAGAAAGAAAGTTTTCTTTCCTCAAAAAAATCTTTCTACTTTTTTTTTGAGATTGTGAATAGGACACTTGAGTTTACCAAGCCAGAATTCTTAAGCAAGGACAAGGAAGGAAGGAAGGAAGGACTTCAAACTTATTAAGTAGTAACAAATTTTTCTTTTCCTAGTGTTATCTGGACCCGGAAAAACTATCGTGACTACATAGTTTAGAAACATGCAATCTAGAGGACTTCTCAAGTTGGTCCGTTTCGTATATTTCACCAAAAGTGTTTTTTTTTTATTAGCAGACTTTAAGGTACAGACCCTCCAGGTACAGGTTACTTTACTCTTTGAATCTCGTCTGGTCTGAGGTAGGGATTAATTCGACGGCTTTTCTTTGAGTCGGACAAGTGTCGTAAGTTCAGACAAGATTATTTACCGTTTCGATCTCCAGCTTATTCTTCCCTTCTATGCACACTGGAAGGAACTTTCCTTTTTTGTGTACAATGTATCAGAGGTGTACAAGAGAAGAGACGACTCCTTTCTTAAAAGACAGGCTTTGAAAGATAAATAATCATTGGTAAAAGTCGGAGTGAAAAGCTGGGTACGTATTCTCAATGGGACTTTTGATCCTGTCTTTCGCGTCACAGGTGTTATAGCTGTTATTTACAAGTGAAAACTCTGAAAGTCTTACAGTTTTCTGTGATCCACTCTAATAGATAAGTTTGGAAATGTTTAAGATGCTAGAAGGGGAAAAATAGAGTCAAGTTTTGAGTAGCATATGAATATTCTCTCAGAAATATTTAAGGATTTCACTTTTTAGCCTCGCCTGAAGTGAGCCATAAACCAACTTTTACTAGAGTGAAAGTTATTTAATTCTTACAGTATAAATGGGAATGAGCTTTTGTTTCAACTCGGCGACAATTATTCAAGTTGCAGGTGTATTTACTAGAATGAGAACTTTCAATTGGTTTTAAGGCTGAAAATGTTCCGTGTATTAGAAACTTTATTTTTCCCTCGGTGATTATTTTTGTCCTTTTTGGAACTGGCTTTTAACCTCACATTTTGTCTTTTCTAGCAGGTTTAACTAAATTCAAATGAGAAGTCCGTATTATCAGTGTTATAAATTGACCTGGTTACATATTTCTTCAGAACATGGCTCCGAGATAGGCACATGTCTCACAAATAGAGCCTCTGACTGTAAGTTGTGAAATATATTATGTTAGAGTGAAGTAATAACACTTGAACTTCTTTCTCTTAATGAGAAAGTTTCGAATTGTAAAAACTAACGAGTTGGGATTGCACGATAGTTTATTAGTTATTACCCTTATTTTACCTCGCCTGGTTTTAAATTTGAAGTAACGGAAAGTATTGTGAACAGTACATTTTGAATTATTTGGAGAAAGCAAGATTAGATTTACACTGTGCCACACATATGCGAGTCCCAAATCTTATCTTTGAATACGCCACCTAAACTGGGAAGAGAGAAAAATAATTTTTTGGAGTGTAGTGAAAATACCATTGGGACATGTCAAGTTGGAGAAAGACATGAATCTAATTTTCCTAGTCGTATTTTCGCTCATCTCTGCATTCCTGGGTGCATATATCTCTGCTTTCTCGGTGAACCATCTAAAAAGCTTTCTCTTTTATTTCCGAGAAAAAAGAATTGCGCAAAAATAAATCTCTCAGAGATCAGTGGCAGAGCCTTGGGACTCAGTGAATCAATTAATCAAATCGTTTAAGAAAAATGAGAAACCAGGCATTATTATTCTGTCCTCATGCAGTTCCTTATGTTAGAACCCTCTTCTGAGTTGATAACTTTTTATATACTGTGTGATGTGATGCATGTCTAGATTAATCTGATATTCAATGAATTGAATTTTTCTCAAAGCAGACTTTCGGGGGCCAGTGCGTGCAGCATTTTATACTCTGAGCATTTTATTCCCCAGTCAAACACTTGGCTTTCCTTGAATTATTTGCTCAGAGCAGAGGTGTTCCGTTCCAACCCATCTTCAACGTAATTTGTTTGCTCATCTCCTAATTGATATTTTAAGCTCCTCTTCGTATTCTATGCAAGTACGCGGGCACACACCATGTGAGTTATTTAGTAGTTTACATTTCACATTGCAATGGCACGGGCAAACCCAATGCACTGTGGTTTTATTATCGCAGCACTGCAAGTTTACTAAATCCTAAAAATGGCCCCGGCTGCCCTTACAAATTTTCTTTAATACTTTATAACCAATTTCTTTATGGAGTGTGCATCCGAACATATGTACGTATGACATAACTTTCAGTGGAGAAAGCAAGCATATTATCTTATTATTGAATTTACTGCACGCTTTGGACTCAAGTGTCGAAGACTTGAATTTCCCGTAGAATTATGGCAAGCAAATGTACCCCGTCTAGTTTATATATAGGCCTTATTCTTCAAATTTATTTTGTGAGTATAAGTACTCAGGAAAAGCTTAAATTTTATGAGCCAAGGCGAGGAAGTTCTTCCAACAAATCGCATGTACGTGGTGAACTGAGGAAAATGAAAACGAAGGGCGAAAACCTGTAAAGAGTGGTCTTCCTGGGCGTAACTATAAAACACGTGAGGTACTTGGACGATTTTTGCTGAAATATTCCTTCACTAGAGTAACTGATCATAGAAAATGTAATTCCACCATTCCAAGGCCGAACATGCGTAGTTTTTCGTCTAATACTCACAAAAGAAATCTGAACTAGTTCACCTTGTCTGTATTTTTGCACAATTACATATATTGCATTTTAATTTGCTCAACACTCCAGAAATACAATTGTTAAAATTTTGCATGTAAAGAAAATTGTGGAGATTAGGATCAGGAGAACTCGTAATCCACAATCAAAATAAAACTTAACAAATCTAGTCACGCAAGAAGCATAAAAATTCGGAAAATCCAAACACTGCGTCACTTGAAAAACGAGAATGATTCAGCAGAATGTCAATTCAACTATGACTCGGTTGACTTTAAATTTGCCATTCCGGGGAATCCTTGCACTATAGTCCGAATGAGAGTCAAACCGGAACGTCTGTTTTCGCGCTCTGGACTGTGAACCCGAGTAGTTGGAAGGGAACA